>JAKXYG010001170.1:0-137115 GCA_025895645.1 Cardicola forsteri | reverse complement strand
TATATATATATATATATATATATATATATATATATATATATAATTATTACCATTTTCATTATTATTAACATAGATTATTAATTGTTAATAAAACATTTAATGTTTTTTTAAAACGGAGAGAACGTTGGTTTGTTGAGAAAATGATTAGGTTTATAAAATATGTGTTTTTAAAAAAAATTAGTGTTTTTTTTATAAAATAAACTATAATTAAATATTGTTTAACTACCGTAAACAGATTTAATTATATCTAAAAAATGTTACACTAGATTTCTACAAAAATAACATTATGGCTTTTTTTGTATATTAAGTTCCTTGAATTTAATATTTTTTTATATTTTAAAAAGACTTACACGTAATTATTAAATAAATAAAAAAGTTTTGTTTTATATTTTATTTTAATAATATTTTATCTTGTAATGTAATTGTATAGATATTTATGATTTGTACTGACTACTTCCATATATATATATACATTTATATATAATAAATTGTTAATACCATATGTATTATTAATAAATTAAAGTTGTTATTTAGAAAAAATTAATTAATTAATTTTTATAATAATATATATTTTCTTGCCTGGAATGTTAATTAAAAATTGATTATATATTAAATAATATCATTAATGTATATAATTTTAATATACAATTAAACGAAAGATAATTAAAAATATGCAATTTATAGAAGCAACAAATAATCTGTTTAAATATTTAAAACAAATATAATTATTTTTTGTATTAGAAAATGATAAATGCTTAGTTTATGTACAAATAAATATTTTTCATAATTTCTGCAAATAGGATAAAATATAGGTTTGTTGACGAAATAATGTAGTATTACAACATTTTTTAAACAAAACTGGTGTTTTTTTATAAATTAAACTTTGATTTAAATATTATTTAACTGTTGCTAAAAAAATCTTCGTTATTTAAATAAATGTTATAGTCGGCATGTATGGCGTTTGATTAGCATAATATATGGCTTAAATATGCTTAATTTTATATTCCAGAACATTTTATAAGTAAGTTTTACATAAAAAAATAATTTTTGTTATATGTTTTTATTTGAGTACTCTGTAGTATATTTGTAGTATAATTGTGCATATTTATAATAAATTTAACTGATTACATCTATATTATATATATATATATATATATATACATATTAAAGCATTATCACGAGTTATATTATTATTAAATTTAAATTATTAATTGTTAAAATATATTAATTAAATTGTTTTAACGTTTGGTATTAATCTGATTATGTTTTGTAATTTAAAATTATAAATACTTAATTTATCTGTGTGCACATAATTATTTAATTTTCTAGTACATTATCTTGTTTTTAAGAAGTTGAATGTAAGTAGTATTATGTTTTAATTACTTTTAATGTACATATAATTTTATTATATTATTACGTTGTCAATTGAATTGTATTGATTTATAAATAAAAATATATTGAAACAATAATTTATTTTTAAAATAATGTGTATGTTAAAAATATGTACTATAACTAAACAAGCTTGTGTTTAAATAAGTTTATTTTAGTTTGTCTTATAAATTAAATGTTATTAAAACAATAATAATAGTTAAGATGTTACATAACGCATGCATGTGAATATTAAATAATTTAAGGGCTTAGTAATATAATATATTTAATATAAATAATTGGTTTGTTCAACATTAACTTATCGTATTAAACACATTATAACTGTAGCTGTACATATAAAATTATTTATTATTAACAGAATTTTCGGTATACATATAAAGTTATAATTTAATAAATAATATATATTTTTTATATAAAGAATTGCTGTAACTAAAATAGCACTAACATTTTATTAAAATTAAGTAATCTCGTGATGTTTAAAAAGACTTACATTATTATAACAATTTAATATAATATTTTATTGTAAACTTTAATGTAAAATACTAAGCATTTGACATTTAATAACCGTACGGGATTTAAATTTAAACCAAGATTGGCACGTTGTCCGATCTTATTATCGACACTAAAATGCGGCCTACATGTTCACTGATAAAAGATGTTTTACGTAAAACATTCAAAGTAATAAACATTTAAATAAAACCAAAAAACACAAAAAGTTTCTTAAAAACATTTATAGGTTTAGATTTTTAAAAATATGTTAATTTTATGCTTTCTAAAGTCCCCTGAAATATTGTTTAAATCAAACACGTGTGTAATATAACTAATATTTTAGACAACAGTCATTATGAATTACCTTTTACATTTAGAAAAGTTAAATATTATAACGCAAAAGCTAAAAGGTTTAGAATAATTGTTATTGTTGGTAAAATTACACCCATTTTAACAATTACCGCAAAAAATTACAAAAGTATTAAATCTAAATTAATTTGTTATGTCCAATTGTTTATTCGGAAAAACAACTATCGGGAATTAAAAATAATGTCTGGTGCTTAATACATCCTTTATATATACTTATAAATATTTATTTAAGAAGGCTGAGTCGGCCAAAATAGCATATTTTAAAAGCTACTTCATATTAACGTGGATAATAAGTTAAAATTACTTAATATTTATAATAATTAGCCTATTATTATTTTATGTGCTTAATTTTATTAAAAATGAACAATAATTAATTCTTAAAATTAATGTTAAACACACATTCAAATCTGCACTGATTGTTATGTAATAATTATTATCAAAATAAACATTTAATTATTCTAATCTATATAAATAAAAATAATATAATTATTTTTCTTAATTTTAAATAAAATTTTTTAAATAAATCTAATAATTTATTATTTACGTTTAACCTTGAAATTCCGCTGAGCCGCTAATTCTGCTTTCTACTTGCATTGTTTTTGAAATAGTAATAAAAAATGCTTTTATCTTACTGAAAATGAACACCGTGTTATTAAAAAATTAAAAAATGAAAAATTTTTACTAAAAAGATTAACAGATTTATATAGAATTAACCTTTTAACAATTTATCGGATTATCAACGGCAAAAACCCCAAAATTATGATAATGTTGGAAGAAAACGTGCAACAACAAGTACAAATAATTAAAAAATTATTATAGAGTTAAAAAAAGTTATAATAAACCTATTTTAAAAACTAAAAAAAATAGTTTAAACAGTTTTACTTATTCTACTATAAAAAACAGAGCAATCAAATCTGGTTTAACTCTACAATCACCAAATATCAAACTATTTATTACAAACAAACAAAAGGATAACCAATTAGCCTTTTGTAAACTATGGAGTAAACAACATTTATGTTATTGGCGTTCCGTATACTTTGTTAATAAAACAATTATTTGGGATAAACCATTTGGTTTTAAAAACAAAGTGTTGTGTGGGACAAGTTTTTAAAAACATTTACTCTCGGTTGTTAGAAAAAAAGCCCACCCTCGACAAGTAATGTGTTGGTTTGGTATTAAGTATAATTAACAACCTATTAAATGGAGAATTATATCTAGTACCTTAAATAATAAAAAAATTATTTTAGTTATAAAGGATGTTTTTTATTATAAAATGCAGCACATTTATGCGGGGTTTACTACTGGTTTTCAAAACAATGCTTTATGTCATACATCCAAAAAGGTAACGTCATATTTATCTAACTTTACTATATTTGCTTTATATTTACATTTAGACAGTAGAGGGGCTAAAATTAAAAAAGCTATTTTTTGCTTAATTGCCACCTAACTGCCCGGAAAATTTGTTTAGTATGCTAAAGCGCAATATCAATAAGCATACCAAAATTGAGGATTTATGTAAACGCATTCGGTTTGTTGTTCAATATGGAATAAAACAAGAATATATCAACACTTTCATTGACAGCATTCTAAAACGCTTGGATTAAATTGTTCAAAAAAAAGGCGATTACATAGATTATTAAATGTTTTGAACGTTGTAATGTTCTTAATCATTTGGTAACTAAAACAATTGCGTGCAATCTGTATTTTTATTAATAGTTGACGTTATAAATAATGTTAATCATTTTACTCTATTTCCGATTTTGCACCAGTTGATATTTTATATAATTTTTTTTACTTACAATATATATGTATATATAATTTAGTTTTTTTTTAATTAATATATAGTATTGTATATTTTATAATTAAAGTGACGTTTGTCTTGTATGCTATGTAAATGCTAGGGAGGTTTTAGTTTAATAATCACTTTTTTGCAGTAATTGTTGTGAGGGTTGTACAAATAAATAGTTTTAGTTAGAAATAATTTTACTAATTGTTTAATTATAGAGTAAATTTTATTATAAATGTAAAATAATTTTTGTACCACGTAAAAACAATTTTATAAAAAAATAATTCAAATTTTAACACAACTTTATTTTGTAGGTGATCGTAATGAAAACTACACAATTTAATGTCATGTATTATCATGTATTAAATAAAATAAATAATTAACATTATTTATTTAAAATAATTGTTTAATACATTTTTTTGATTTTTATAAAATATTTTAAAAATTTAATTTTTTTAAAAATTTAAAAAATAGTATTTTAAGTAACAGTAGCAACTTATTACAACGTTATTTAAATTTAAAAATTTAAAAATGAAAACAAACATAAAGTATATTCCAGTAAAAGGGATATTACCAGTTTTATTTATTGAATTATTGAATAAGTTAAAATATATAATATTTCATTTAATTACATATTTTTATTTATTATATATATATATATATATATATATATACATGTACATAAATATTATGATTACTGCATTATACAATTTTACTATAAACTATTTTATTAATTTTTTGGTTTAACATGCATTTAAAAATATTTAAGAAAAAACGTAATATGTGTAACGTTTATAATAAAAATTAAAAATTTGTTATAGCCAATGTTGGTAATTTTTATTTTTGTGCATAAGAATATAACATAATATAATATTTGTAATACTACCTTAATGAATAACTAGCGTATATATATATATATATATATATATATGTATATATATATGATGTTTTTATATAAATAAGCAAATCAACACTTGATTATTTGTTACAATGTAGGAATGACTCTAAGTAAAACTATACGTAATATTTAAAAATTATATTTTGTATTTTATATTATATATACATATATATATATATATATATATATATATAAGTAAAATGACATATTTAAATCATTAAATGTATGGTAATATAAAAGTAGATCAATTATAAAGAATTTATTTTTATAAAATTATAAACTCAAAAAAACTAATAATAATAACAAATGTTATTAAAATTGTGTAATTTGTAGTAAATAATTGATTAATAAATTTATATTTTAGAAAGTTTGAAATTAACAAATATACTTGAAAAAATAAAATATTAAAATACTTCAATTTATACACATTAAATTATAGTACAATAAATATTATATTTTTTAATTTATTTGGCTATTAAAATGTGTTATTTATTTTTATAAATTAATTTTTTAGAAGATGGTTGTAAGTTACAAAAAATAATACTACATTTACTATACATAGACAATTTAATACAAATATTCCAGTATTTGTATATTTATCTTCTTATTAAAATTATATATTAAGTAATTTAATAATAACATAATAAATATACATTTATATATTATATTTTGCATATATATATGTATATATATATATATGCAAATATCAAAATAAAAATTTAAAATGTAATTGTTATTTTAAATAAAAAATAAACTGTTTTTACAAACATATACATATAACATTTAAAGTTGTACATACATTTTAAATTATTAAAATTTTTTATATTGTAAATAACGTTTAAAGAAAATAAAGCACAATAAAAAATTAAAGCATTTTTTAAAAATATGTTATTTTATATATATATATATATATATATATATACATATATTATTATTATTATTATTACAAAACCCTTTTGCTTTAACAATAAGCATGGGGCAATAAGACAACAATTACAGCAAAACAACAACAACAATAACGTCTCGTTGGCATTAAATATTCCAAATCAGCGATTGCGCCTTTTCGGCTTTTACTCAACCTTGTTATCTGGTAACTTTGCCATCTAGAAACGTTGTTGTTTGCCGTAATGACGTCATCTTTTATTGTTTTTGCAGCAGTATAAATTTTTACAAAGGCCAGGTTGCCAACCTTGCGTTCAAAACTTTCTCCTTTATCCAGGCTTGAGACTGGCTAGATTGAATCATTTTTAATCCAAACTAGGCGGAGTTTATACACATATATGCAAAAAACAAAATATAAATTAAAAATTTTGTTGTTGTTATAAATAAAAAATAAACTGTTTATACAAATATATGCATGTAAAATCTAATGTAATATATACATTTTTAATTATTAATGTTTTTTACATTGTAGATAACGTTCAAAGTAAAATAAAACGTACTGAAAAATAAATGCATTTTGTTTTAAATATTGCATAATGCAATTAATAAACTATATTGCTATTTATAAAATATTATTTATCTCCTAAACGTAGTTATTAAACTAAAGCGTATGTAGCAATTATATAACATATGATAAACATGTTAATTTAATTATTAAACGTATGTGATAGATATACAAAATAATGTTATAGATATATACTATAAATAATAAAATATTTACGTACAATATTAACTAGTTTATAATCAAAGATTGTAATGATAAGAAAATAGTGTATTTTATTGTTTGAATTTATTAAAGATAAAAAAATAATATTAAATTGAAATTTTAAAAACAACTGCGCAAAAAACCATAAAAATAAGAACAAAATTAAAAAAAAAAGGTTCTAAGCAACTTTCACAATAATTACATTAAAAAAGTAATAATTTGCCTTAACCGCTTTAGCAAATGGTTTGATTCCAATTATTTTCTTGTTGGCAAAGTATACTGAACGCTAATAAAAAGAAGTATCGTTTACTTAATAGTTAACAAAAAGGTTAATGCATTATTATTATGTTTTTTGGTAATAATAGGCAAATTATTAAAAAAAGTATGTAACTTTAACTTATTATTTTCGTTTATATAAAAGTAGCTTTTAAAATATGTTATTTTGGCAAATTTAAATTGTTTATATACATATTTCTAAATATATATTAATAAACTATTAAGTACTTGACATACATTTTTATTCCAAATATTTTTTTTACAATAAAGCAATTAAAGATAACCCATTAATTTAGATATAATACTTTTTTTATTTTTATTATACTTTATTTTTTATACTTTATTTATTTTTAAAATGGTTGTATATATACATATACACATGTATATGGGCATTGCACAAAAATTAAAAATATAAAAATATAAAATTTGTTAAAATTACTTATATAAATGTAATATAAAAATTTATAAAAAACAAATTAAATATTTTTAGTTACCAAATAATTAATTGAATAATAAAAAATAAAATGTTTAGTAGTTATTACGATTGTTTTTACACTTAGCCAATTGATTAATGTTTTTTTTTTAAAATTATTGATTTAATTTTCTGTTACTACATATTTGTAAACAAACTGTATATAATTACACAACTCCTATTTTCTATTATGCTTAATTATGTTGCACTTTAGCATACTGAACACAATTTCAAAAACATTTTTGTACGGACATTAAAGTGGTAATTGATTAAAAGTATGGTTTTTCGATTTAAGCTTTTTAAATGTCAAAATGTAAATATAAAATAAATCTAATTTTATTTTTATTAAAATGCATCAATTATTTGTCTAATTATATATATATATATATATATATATTAAAATTATTATAGTTTTGTAGTTTTTGTCTATTCAGAACACAATAAATTGTAATATTGATTAATCAATATAAATTTGCTACATGCTTATGTAACGTTTTTAATTAAAAAAAAAGTGTATTGTCATTAAAATGTTATTATTGTTTATTGATAATATTTATTTTACAGAACAAATTAATCGGATTCTGAAAGTCAATTATAATCTAATTTTTTTTAGGTTACAACAAAGCATTTATTAATAAAACTTATATTTTTTAAACATTTTTTTAAATATCTAAATTTTAATTTTGGATAGCATTATAAAAAAAAATTAATTATTAAATCATGTTTTTATGTAATAAAATTTATTACAAAAATTAATAATAAACTAATTATTATAATAATTATGTACATTAAACTTATTATCCATGTTTTAATAGGCATTGATTTTTAAAATATGCTATTTGGATTGACTGAGCATTTTAAACTAAATATGTTCAAGTAAATGTAAAACACTTATTAAATATTTTACATTATTTTGAATTCAAAATATATTCCAAAATATGAATATAGCAATATATAATAGTTAAATTATATTTTAGGAACGTACACATATAAAAAAAACACCTTTATTTTGCTTAACACAAAAGCGACTAAAAATTTATTTTAGTTTTGCATGACAAAAAATATAACGTAAATATAAAAAAACATAACACACATTTTAGTTATCAAATAATTGATTAAATAATAAAAAACAAAGCATATAACATATAAATAATATGTATAACATAATTATGGTTGTGTGGTTTTTGTTTATTCAGAACACAAAAAATTGCTAAATTAATTAATCAATATAATTGCGCTACTTGCTTGTGCAAAAAAATGGTGTTTATTGTCATTAAAATGTTTAACTTGTGTATTGTTGATATTTATTATAAAAAAACAAAAGCAGATAAAAAAATTAATTAGATTTTCATAATTAATTATAATTCAAAATTATGTTTTTATAATTATTACAAAATATTTATTTTTACACATTCATTTTTAAACATATTATTAAATATCTCTATTTTAATTTATATTAGCATTATAAATGTATAAATTGTAATTAATAAATTATGTTTATTTTTAATAAAATTAATCACAAAAATAAACAATAAAGTTATTGTTATGATAGTTATTTACATTAAAGCACTATTTTTTTAAGTATGCTATTTTGTTATACTACGAATTTTAAAATAAATATGTTCAAGTAAATGTAAAACATATATTAAATATTTTAAATTATTTTAAATTTTTATTTTTACATAAATATACATTAAAATATAACAAAATAAATTAAATTAATTTTTTAATGTTTACACTAACTTATTTTAGGAGTGTACACAAAAGGAGAATGCCTTAAGATACAACAGAAGATTTATTCTTAGTTTGGCATAACAATAATAGTAATGAGCAATATTATTATATTACCAAATTTTAATAAGTTAATACGGTTTTGTTTTACAGACTTTTACTGTAAGTAATGTAATATTGTAAAAAAAACAATTGTATTATAATTTTTTTAATAAATATTTTATTATTCAAACAAATATTTGTTATATATATATATATATATATCACTTTTTATTCTTAGTGTATATAAATTAATTAAATGTGTTGTAATTATTTGCATAAATCTGCTTATATTATTTTTTTATTTACAAACATTTCTTAAAGCAATAATTTAAAACTTGTTTACCTATTATCAAAAATTATAATGTAATTTATTAATATAAAATCAAGTTAATTACTTATATTACGCATACTCTACAATAAATATAATTATAGAATAAAATGTTTAAATCAAATTAAATTAATATTTGTACAAAATTATTTTAATATTTAAAAATTAATTAACAGTTGTAAAACAAGCACATCACTTAGATCTGATAGAATAAATTGCAATTTATTAACACTATGCATGCTAGTAATTGCTTCATCATCATCTACAATAATAAACAAATCTATTATAAATTTTAAAGTAGCTGATACTTGGCGTATTTCAAGAATCACACTTATTCCAAAAGTTTCTGTCTTATCAACAAATTCAGAGCACTATCGCCCAATTGCTTGCACTTTAGTTTTTTTTAAATTAACTAAAAAAAATAATACTTAACGACCTCAAGCCTATATTAAACATTAGTAATAAATATTATTTATTTACATATAAAAATAATTATTCTACTATAAACTGTGTAGTCATCCTTGTTTATCAAATTGCTGAATAACTTGATAAAGGAAAATATTTAATATATTGCATGTTTCTAAATTACAAATCTTTTTTTGAGTTCCACAAGGTACAGTACAATTTCCGTTTTTATTTCCACTGTACGTAAATACATTGCTTGAGCCAAAGCCATTATTTTTGTTTAAATATGCAAATGATATAGTATTGTGCACAAAGATTTTTTTAAACAACGATTTAAACAATTAAAAAAAAATTATTAATAATATTGAAAAATGGTCTACTAAATTTAATCTCAATTTAAATCCATCAACATGCAATTTTATTAAATTTACAACAAAGCGTCCAAGAGAAACGATGGAATTAAACAGAACATTCAAGTTAAATCAAACAAATATATGCACTTGTAACAAAATTAAATATCTTGGTGTAAACACAAATAGTAAACTTACCTGGTGTGATCATGTAAAGCATATATTTTTAAAAATAAGCCTTATGCTACTTTATAAAAAGATAAAGAAAACTAAATATTAACAATTATATTACTAAATTGTTCATTACATCATGCTTTTATCCTTTGGTGTGATATTGCTCACCTATAATTTTTTCTGGTTTATTAATAATGGGTTTCCATTATTTTAAAAAGATGCATATTATTGGTATTAAAATCTGCAAGAATCAAATATTTTATTTTATTGAATAACATTGTTGATAAACATTTTAAATCCTGTATACACTTAGCATCAATGATTAAAAATAATAACAATCACCCGCTACATGTTTTTTTTAACAATTCTAAAGTTATTGGAAAAACAAGAAAATTTTACTTGCACATAAAAGCCAAAATTTATTAATACAAAAATTCATGTGTACCATGCTTATCCAGAGTATTAACCAATCTAGAATCAAACAAAATTGAACTACTAAGAAACCTATCAAAGTAAAAATTGTTTTATTTACGCATTCATTTGAACTAATTTGGACAGTTTACAGTATACTGTAACAAGTTTGCTTTATAATAACTTATTTTATGTACAGCAATTTTAAATATGTTTTTAAAAAATCATATGCATACTATATATACTATGCTTATATTTATTAAAATATGACATTCTATTTTATTTTGATTTTATTATTTGTACTACTTCTATTTTATATTGATGGTAAAAATATATTTTTTGCTAAATGTATCTCTAGTAAAATATTAAAGTTTAATAATAATAAAAACATAATAATAATAATAAATACACAATTAACAAACGTAACTTGTGTAATTACTTAAAGACATTAATTGTTGTAATGCATAAGAGTAGAAAAACTAAATTATAACAATTACATTTTTTAACTTTTAGTTTTTTATTTTTAAATATTACAGTTTTTATACTAAAAAAATATTATGTTGTTTTTAAAAAATGTCACAATTTGCAAACATTAAATATTCTGTAACAATGTTAATAATTATTTTTAAATCGTGTGTACAATTAGCATTAAAACAAAAACCTATTAGAACATGTTTAGTTTTTAAAGAATACCAAGAAAAGTTGTATACATAAGATTAATAAATTTAAATTATTTTAATTGTTATTATTATTTAAAAAATTAACAAAAACTCAATCAAATAATAATAAACATTTAAAAAAACTTATCAAATCAGGATTGATTTAATCTTTCCATCAATGTATTTGTTTAAATTAATTTATACATTAAGTACTAAATATGGCAATAACATAAAATAACTTGTTAAAAGCATTATATATTATTCTATTTTAATTATAAATCATTGTATTTTTATTTTGTTTTTACTATGTATATATATATATATATAATTAAACCTTATAAAATAAAATCTGTTAAAGAAAATGAGATTGAAATAAAAACAATAAGAATGGTTAATGTAATTAATAAAAATTTAAAAAATAACTAAATTAATGTTATTATTATAAGTTTTAAATTATTTATTAATTATTGTGTTATTAATATTTTTCTTTTTATAGGTCAATGTAATAAAATTATTGCATACTTAAGAAAATATAATATTTTAATATAACTAAGTATTTTTATTTATTTGTTACTAAATATATTTATTATATTTTGTTTTGTTTACAAAAATATATGTATATATATGTACATATGCATATATATAATTTGCTTATGTTGTTTGTATAAAAAAAATTTTTTTAAATAATTTGTTAGAGGTTGGTACAAAGACTGTATACAAAGTTTAATCAATTTTACACGTTTAAAAACAACAGGAATTGGACCGACACTAGCAACTAGTGAACAAATATTTTTTTTATAATTACCAAACAAAATAAAGTTTGTTAAACAGTTTCTAATGCTTATTTAATAAACATAAGATTTGTGGTTTTTATTTTAACAAATAACGTTTCAATTATGACATAATTTACATATTATAATTTACTTTTAAAAAAAAATTAATTTTAAAATTTAATTTTATATAGTAAATTCAAGTAAATATAATTCATTTTAAAAAAGATTAAAAAAATTAAAAATAACATTAGTAACTGCTTGTTGAATATTGTATCTAAATATGACATTATTTAATAATACAGATATAAGTTTAACTTATATTTTGCACTAAAAAATATAATATTATTTTAAGTTTAAAATATTAATAATAATTTTTATGATTAAAAAAATTAAAAATTATTTTTTTCGGAAAATAAAAATTACTGAAGTGCAATTCTTAATAAAAGTAAATGTTTTCTAACGAATTGTGTAAACCTATTATTTAATTTTATAATTTAACGAAGTAAAAGGCTTTAAGTTTTATAAACATAATGTTGTTTTTTAGCAAATATTCGTGAGCATTATTGTACAAAAAATAATATTACATTTTTTTTAAAAGAAGTGAAATACATAAATTATTTTGAAAAATATGTTTAATGCTATTTTTAGAAATAATCTAGTGGTTTACTTCGTGTTTTCCTAATAACCAAAACCTTATATTATTACATAAATATTTTTATTTTTTACCTAATTAAAAAAATAATGTTTTAAAGTAAATATTTATTATGTGTTTTTTAATGTTTTAGTATTTATATGTTTTATTTAGTTTATTATTTTTTTATAGAAACTTCTGTATTTTAGTGTAACTTTCTTGGCTTGTCTTATCATTGCAAAAATATATTTTGACACTAATTATAGAAAATAATCTTAAACAGTAGAAACATTAATAATAATATAAAACTATTATTTATTTATAATAATATTACAATATTATTTCAATAATAATAATCAATAAACTAAATTGTAAATATACACAATTTTTTTTTATAGACGTATACAGTAAGTACTATTGAACGAAACGTATCTTAATATATACATAGAATCGCGTATTTTTCTACTTCCATTTTTAAATATTTTTTTTGTAAAATAAATTAATGTATATTATTAAAATAACAATATTTTTACTTTTTTTTTATAAATATATAACTTTAAGACATACACTGATAATGCAATGGCTAAACTTTAACTTTTTCTAGTTAAAACTTATTAAATTTAAAACTATGTGATTTATTTAAAAAAAATAATTATTAAAATAATTATTTAAATGTACATTCTCTTTGTTTTTAAACATAATAATTTTTAAATAAAATAACTAATCATAACTATATTCATAATGTTGTAATAAATAAACTTACAATATTATCTTTTTTAACGTTTTTTAACAAACATTGTTAATAAAAATTGTCAAATACGTTTCAAAATAAATAAAAATAATTACTAAAATTTTTGACAATGTTTAAAACATCATTTTTAAATTTAAATTTTTGTGTTTGTTTTTATTAAATATAACAGCGTTAGGTATGTTAATTATGTATACAAAAGCTGATATGCTATGTTTTTACCACAAAAAAATAGTTGCTAGTTTTATAATTAATACTTTTTCATCTTGTATGTTACACAATATAATTTGCGTTAATCAACCGTTTAACTTTGTTGTACTATCAAAACGTATTATTTTTAAACCGGCAATCGTAGTAATCAATTCAAATTTATGCAGAAAAAATCTGTTTTATTATTTAAAAAAACTTAAATATAATTATTACTTAACACATCTTTTATTTAATAAACCGAATTGTTTAGGATACGTTAACCAAAATAGATATATTAAAAATAACAATACAAACATAAAAGTAATTTAATTTAACGTTTTTATAACCTGTTAATGCTGTTACCATAACAAAAATGTGTTTGTAAAATAAAGACAAAAAATAATTTGACTTAAATGTTAAAACAAATTAATTTTGTAGCAAAACGCGGTAAGAACTATTTTACATAATACTTTTTTATGTACAGTAGGCAACGTAGTTTATTAATGTTTTTTTTAATATTTTTTTTTTTAAAATAAATAAATGTAATTTTTTTAAAAATTAATGTTTTAACACAGTATAAAGATTTAATTAATAGGCTGCATTTTTTAATAAATAAATAGCCTTGATATATACGCTGGTAATGCAATGGCAAAACTGTAACTTTTTCTTGTTAAAATTTATTAAATATAAAATTATCTAATTTATTTACAAAAATAATTATCAACAAAATATGTTTTTTAATTTAATATTTAAAAAATTTTAAAAATAATTATTTTTAAATAAAATAACTGATTATAAGTATATTCACCGACTTTTTTATAACAAACTTATAATATACACATTCTTAGCGCTTTTCAACAAACATTTTTAATAAAAACTGTCAAAAACATTTATAAAATAAATAAGAACAATTACTAAATTTTTTGACATTGTTCACAACACACAATTGTTTAATATAAGTTTTTGTGTTTGTTGTTATTAAATATAACAGCAATTTGCATGTTGATTATGCATAAATATACTGATATGTATATGATATGTTATGTTTTTATCACAAAAAATTAGTTCCTATTTTTTATAATTAATACTTTTTCATTTTGCATGTTAAACAATTTAAGTTGCCTTAATCAATACTTGACCTTTGTTGTATTATCAAAATGTATTATTTTTAAAACGGTACTTCTAGTAACTAATTGAAATTTATGCAGAAAAAATATTTTTCATTATTTAAAACAAATTGTTAAAATGGGATGCATGAACACAAATATGATTATTATTTAATATATTTTTTATTTAATTGATTAAATTATTTAAGAAACAGTAGACAAAACAAATATTTTGACAATAGAAATATCAACAAAAAAGTAATTTAAAATAAAACATTTTATAAACTGTTAATGTTGTTACCAAAACAAAAATGTGCTTGTAAAACAAAAACAAAAAATAATTTGACTTAAATATTAAAACAAATTAATTTTGTAGAAAAACGCGGTAAGAACTATTATACATACCACTGTTTTATATACAGTAGGTAATGTACTTTATTAAAATTAATTTTTTTAAATGTTTTTGTTTGTAAGATAAATGAATGTATATTTTTAAAGTAACAATGTTTTTACACATTATAAATATTTGATTAATGCGTTACTTTTTTTAAAAAATATATAACGTTTATACATACGCTGGTAATACAATAGCTAAACTTTAATTTTTTCTAGTAAACAATTATTAAATATAAAAATATGTAATTTATTTACAAAAATAATTATTAAAAGATATGTTTTTAAATTTTATATTTTTTTGATTTTTAAAAATAATAATTTTTAAATCAAATAACTGATTAAAAGTATATTTACCGCTTTTTATAACAAACTTATAATATACACATTTTTAACTGTTTTAAACAAACATTTTTACTAAAAACTATTAAAAACGTTTATAAAAAAATAATTGTTAAAATGATTGACAATGTTTACAACACACAATAGCTAAATTTAAGTTTTTATTTTTGTCTTTATTAAATATAACAGCAATTTGCATGTTGATTATGTATACATATGTTGATATGTATATAATATTTTATGTTTTTACGGCAAAAAAATAGTTGCTATTTTTATAATCAATACTTTTTAATTTCGCATGTTCAACAATTTAAATTGCGTTAATCAATTCTTTAACTTCATAGTATTATTAAAATAAATTATTTACAAAACGGTAATGATAGCAATCAATATAAATTTTTACAGAATAATAATTTTATTATTTTAAAAAACTTATTTTAATGAGATTTATGCACTCAAATGTAATTATTACTTAATATATTTTTATTTAATAAACCGAATCGTTGAAGAAACGTTAGCCAAAATAGATGTTTTAAAAATAACAATGCAAACATAAAAGTAATTTAATTTGACGTTTTTATAATTTTTTAATGTTGTTACTATAAGAAAAATGTGCCTGTATAATAAAAAAGGAAAATAAATTGACTTAAATGTTAAAAAAAATTACTTTTGTAGCAAAACGAGGTAAGAATTATTATACACAATATTGTTTCATATACAGTAGGCAACGTACTTTATTAAAGTTCATTTTTTTAAATATTTTTTTTATAAAATAAATAAATTTATATATTAAAAATAACACATTTTTTTTACATTATAAAGATTTGATTAATGAGTTACATTTTTTAATAAATATGTAACCTTAATGCATACGCTGGTAATGCGATACCTAAACTCAAACCCTTTCTAGTTAAAATTTATTAAATATAAAAATATGTAAATTATTTACAAAAATAATTATCACAGTATATATTTTTAAATTTTATATTTCTTTAATTTTTAAAAATAATAATTTTTAAATAAAATAACTGATTATAAGTATATTCACAGTTTTTTTATAACAAACTTATCATATACACATTTTAACGCTTTTCAACAAAATTTTTTAATAGAAACTGTTAAAAGCCTTTACAAAATAAATAAAATTAATTATTAAAATTTTTGACATTATTTACAATACATAATTGTTTAATTTAAATGTTTGTGTTTGTCTTTATTAAATATAACAGCGTTAGGTATGTTGGTTATGTTTACATTAACTGATATGTTTACGATATATTTTGTTTTTACCACAAAAAAGTAGCTGCTACTGTTATAATCAATACTTTTTAATTTTGCATGTTGAACAATTTAAATTGCGTTATTTAATATATTAACTTCGTTGCATTATTAAAATGTATTATTATTAAAACGGTAATAATATTAATCAGTTTAAATGTTTTGCAGTATAAATGTTTTTTATTATTAAAAATAACTTGTTAAAATGGGATACATGAACACAGATATAATTACTATTTAATATATTCTTTATTTAATTAACCAAATTGTTTAGAAAACGTTAGCTAAAATAGATACTTTAAAAATAGCAATGCAAACATAAAAGTAATTTAGTTTGACGTTTTTTATAACATGTTAATGCTGTTACCATAACAAAAATTTGCCTGTAAAATAAAAACAAAAAAATAATGGACATAGATATTAAAACAAATTAATTTTGTAGAAAAACGCGGTAAGACTTATTATACATAGCATTGTTTTATATACAGTAGACAACGTACTTTATTAAAATTAATTTATTTTTAAATAAATTAAATACATTGTTTGTAAAATAAATAAATGTACATTTTTAAAATAACACTTTTTTTACACATTATACAGTTTTGATTAATGCGCTGCATTTTTTTATAAATATATAACTTTGAGACATGCGCTGGTAATGCAATGACTAAACTTTAATTTTTTTGGTTAACATATTGTTAAATATAAAAATATGTAATTTATTTACAAAAATAATCATTAAAAAATAAATTGTAGTTTTTTATTAATTTTATTTTTAATATGTGATTGTTGTAATAAAATCACTGCAAATTTGCATTGTATTTTTAAACGGTATATAAACTATTTAATTAAAAATTATTTTTATTTACATAGTTAAAAAAACATTATTTTTTTTATAAATTATTAAATTATATTTAATACATTAAACAAATTTTTATTTTTATTTTTATTTTTCAATTTTGGAATTTTTACATAAGGCTTTTTATTTCTGCGCACTTAATATTTCATAGTTCAATGTCGTTATTTTTTTACCCATAATTATGAATTAGTTCAACGTTTTTATAAAAGGAGCACAAAAATTAAAACAACTGCCGAATACCTAAAATATATATGTTTTAACTGTGTACAAAATTTTAAACAATGGAATAAGCGCCAAATTACCCACAGTTGGTAGACAGCTTTCAAGAACAAGATAATCAGTTTATAACTATTCAGCTTAAAAAACACAAAAAATTAAATAAAAAACAAATACAAAATTAATAATTAGTTAATTGTTTATAATCGATTGTAAAAAAATGCAATTTTAAGGCTACTAAGTTACCTCCACTTTGTCGTGCTTATAGATTATAACGTTTATAGTATGCAAAAATGTACAAACGTTATTTATTGTCATTTTAGAAATAAGTTTAAACAGCGCTGAATTTTTACAAATATTAAAAAAATTGTTTTATATTAATATGTCTAAAATGTTACAAGATAATTTACAATTATTCAAAACAATGCTCCTGTATATACTTTAAAAATGTTTATGTGTATTTTAATATAAATTACAATATACTAGACGTTATTTTTATAAAAACCATTAAAGCTTTTAAAAATAAAAAACAAATTTTTGTTTAACTTTTTTATACATCCCAGATCTCAATGTAATTAAAAACGCTTTCAGTATTTTAAAAGTTGAGATAAACTGCATAATAACTGACGGATTATTAGAAACGTAAATTAGTCATGTTTAAAAAAAGTGCATTTTAACGGACCATGTAGAAACGTTGATAGATTTCTACCCCAAGCGGTTAGCAAAAATTAAAAAGTAGCGTAGATATCACTTAAATTACTGACATTATTAAATTTGTTAACTTTATTTTGTAAATGTATATATATTAGTAAATTAATCTAATTTTTAAAACCAATTATGTTTGTTTTTAAGTTTTTATAATAATGGTATTCTGGTTTATTAGTTAAACAAATGTAATCATGTATTATATTGAGGAAAGTTTACGAATAATATTAAATGTATATGTATTAATAAAGCATTTGTTATAGTATTTATTAATAAACGTTAGATATGTTTAAAATAAGTATCAATTGTTACATACATTTTAATATTATAGTAAGTTAACAATGGATTCACTTACGTCAATACCTATATATATATATATATATTTATATATATATATATATATATATATATTAAATTAATTTGAAAAACCAATAATATTTTTTTACAGAATTATCTATAAGTAATTATTTGATTAATAATATTACATATAATAATAAAGTAATGTTTTTAATAGTTTTAACTATAACGTTTTAACATTTACAAATAATATTGTATTAACAAAAATATTAAAAATAAATGCTTAGTTTATGTATGTATTAAAAATTATTAAATTAATTGTTTAATCTCCAAGCCGTTAATTGTAAGAAAGATAACATTTTAATTTATTTAATATATAAATAATTTAAAGCAAATTAACAAAATGTTTAAAATATTTACACAGATTTATTGTTAATACAAGTTGTAGTATATATAGATATATATATATATATATATATATATAAACATGTAAACTAAAGTGCTTTTAAATATAATTAGATACAATTTTCTAAATGAGCACGTTATACGGTGTTATATATTTTTATAAAAACAACTAAAATAATTGTCAAAATGTTTTGTAAAACAAATTAAAGTACACTTAGAAGTAGAGGTAGCATATAAATCCAGTCAATATACCAAATAAAAAAACTTAAACAAACAAATTAAACGGAAAATGAACAAACTTATTTATTACGTTAAAAATTATTTTTAATTATACTGTAATTCACAATTTATTTTAAAAAATTTTAACAGCATTTTTAACAAATTAAAAACAAATCAATGTAAAATGAATGCTATAGAACTAAATTATTACTTTATTTTAAACAACTCAAAATGTAGAGAAAATGTAAAATTTTGGGAATAAAAAGAACAGATTTTATAAAGTTAAAAAATATATTATTATAATTAGCCAATTATTATGTACTCTTTACAATGACATTTTTTATCAAATAATTTATAGACATTTCAAGAAATGTTTTTAATTAGTCAGTCGTATTTTAAACAACTCAATTTATCTATTGTTTTGTAATTTCAGCAAATAATTTGCATTAGAAATAACAAGATAATTACATATACACCTTAAGTGCAGAACAAATGTTTACTTAAATTCATGTTTGTTATATTTACCAAGTTTACTATTTAATCCTAACAAAGTTTAAAATAAATTTTATATTAGCCTATCTAATTTATGAGTATGTTTTTTTGTTTTTTTGGTCTGACCAGTTACCATTGTTTGTAATCTGCCCATTTTAATTTGTGACCATTTATTATCTTTTATCCAGGGTATTATTTTATTAACCATGCTTACCTATGAGTTAAGAGTTATTTGCATTTTATGTATACTGACATATTTACACACTATTAACCATATTGTTTTATAAATAATAACATGCCTCCTTACACATATCAAATTAAACATGATTTTTAAATATACGTTAATTTTGAGTTTTGTTCTCCCTTTAGTCTATGTAATTTAACGTTATATTATTTATTTATTTTTGGACTGAGGTTACACATATATTTATAAAATATAACAATGGTCTACTAACTTAAATCTCAATTTAAGTATTTTTAAATGCAAGCTGGTTTAATTTACCAGGCGTGCAAGAGAAACTATAGTATTAAACAAAACATTTAAATTAAATTAAATAAACATATGCACATGTAGCAAAATTCAATATCTTGATGTTAACATAAATAACATACTTACCTGGTGTGATCATGTAGAGCATAAATAAATAAAAAAATGATTATGCTAATATATAAAAAGATAAAAAAAACTAACTGTGAATAATTATATTAATAAATTGTTTATTGCATCATGTTTTTATCCTTTAATAATATATTGCTTATTTATAAGTATTTCTGGTTTATTCAAACAGAATTATGTTATTTTAAAAATATGCATATTATTGGTATCAAAATCTGCAAAAATTAAATATTTTTATTAAATGATTTTATTAATAAACATTTAAAATCCTGTATACAATTAGCACCAATTATGAAAAGTAATAACAATTACTGACTATAAGCAGTTTTCAACAATTCTAAAGCTACTAAAGAAACAAGAAAAATTTGCACAAAAAAATCAAACTAATTAATACAAAAATGTATGTCTGCCATACTTATTTAGAATATTAACCAATCTATAATTAAACAAAATTAAATTATTGAAAAATCTATCGATCTAGGAATTGTTTTACTCACACATTTACCTAAACTAATTTGAATATTTCATAATATAATGTAACAAGTGTGCTTTATAATAACTCATTTTATGTACAGTAATTTTAAATTATTTTTTTTTAATCACATGCATACTATATTAACTATATATGTTTATTCACATATAACATTTTAGTTTATTCTGATTCCATTATTTGTACTACTACTTTTTTTTAATTTTGAGCTTTTTATTATTATGTTTTTAGATTAATGATAAAAATGTATTTTACGCTAAATGTATCTTTAGTGAAATATTAAAAGTTGGTAATAATAATAATTATTATTATTATAATTGCATTACTAAATAAAAAACGTACTTTATTATTAGGTTTAACTGAATATTTAAAATAATTTTTTTAATAAATAAAAATTACAAAGTAATATTTGACCCTTAAAGTTATTTATTGTTGTTTTTTATTGTTTTATTATTAATTTTATTTTTAAAAAAATAATGTAAAAATAGAAAAAAATTAATGCATAGTAAAAATAGGTTACAAACACAATGTTCATTTTAATACAATTTTTGAAGGTACACGTAAACAAATATATTGCATATTTTATTGGACTATAGTGTATATTGGTGTTTTTTAATAAATAAAATAAAAAATGTTTATTTTTTAAATAACATTTGTCAATTTATTTTTATTAATGTGCTACTAAAACAGTAAATATTATAATTTTTATATTAACGTAATTACAACATTTTTTAATAGATAATGCAAGTAAGTATTATGTTACTTCTAATTTGTTAAATATACAATTAATATGAAAATATTATAATTAAAGGATATACAATAATTACAAATTTACATTATTATTTAAAACTATTTATGTATTTTTAAAAAATAATTACAATAGAAAACGATGAATTTGCAATTGTATACTATGTTTTATATTTGCTTTTAAAATAAATAATTTAACATTTTTTTAAATAATAAAAAATGCTGCATTTTTTAAATTTACTACAATAAAAACAATAACTAATTCCAATATTTAAACTAAAATTATTTTTCTTTAAAAAATATTATTTTATTTTATTTTCCATGTATCTATTAAATAAATTTATAAAAAAAAATTAATAAATTTTAAATTAATATGTTTTTAAATAATATAATCCTACATTATATATATATATATATATATATAATATATATATATATATATATATATATATATATATATATATATATATATATATATATATATATATTGCACAATGTAGTTATCAGTAAATAATAAATAATAAATTAACTATAAATATATAACATTATACATATATATATATATATATATATATATATATATATATATATATATAATAAATTAAATTTAAACCCCTATATTTATGTTTAAATATGTAAATATTTTTAATATTTTAGCTGTTGGTAAACGATATATTATTAATTAATTTATAATTTACAAAAATTTATTTAACAGTTTTTATTATTATATATTATTGCAAATGTTTATTAAATATAATGAAATGTTTATTTATATGTTTGTCCGAGTGATCTATTGATACATCACTCATATGAATCGGGATGAGTTTAAATTTCATCACCGTTACTAATTAAAGGTCAAACATTGGATTTACTAAAATATTTACTACTGAAAAATGTCCAATTTACACTAATAAAAATAATAATTTTTGTTTAAATAATGTTTTAATGTATACATAGAATAAATGAAGTAAATTTTAATAAACGTAATATTATCTTTTTAAACGTATTAAATTTAGTATTGTCATACAAAAACGGTTATACGTATTGCTTAAATGTGTAGCATTTTATAATGTGATTATTTTTATAGCTTAATTAATTTTTTAATTATTTAAAAAATATAATATAATTTTATACTTGATAAGCAAAAACTACTTGTACTTATAATTTTATTATTTATAATGTCATTAAGCCAAATAATCCTGAAATTATTTTAAAAAATAAAAACATATACCATCTTATAAATATTGTCAGTTTGCTTCTAAGTTTTATTTACATATATTTTTATAAAAATTATTATTACAAACAAGGTTATGTTTATGTTAGCGGAAAAAATAAATCATATTGATTTCACTTTATAAAAGACTTATAGCGCTTTTCTAAATAAGCTATACCATTAATTTTGGCTTTTTGAAATAAAAATTAACAATATCAATATATTGTTTACTAATCTTGATACGCAAACAATTACATCCGCAACGTACTCTCATGACAATTTCAAATTCCAGTATAACCAATTTTTGTTTAAACACAACAGCATAAATGTTTCAAAAACTTGCTTTTTGTTTTTAAAGATGTTTATCTATTGCATTATTTAAATAATTTAAATATTTTTTTTAAAACACAAAACAGACAAAAAAGTTAATATGCGCCAATTTTTGCAATTGCTAATATTTTTTAAAAATAAATAGCAATTATTCCTTGCTACCATTTATTTAAAACTTGTTTATTATATTATATTATATTACACTAACACCTTATTTTTTAAACATATTTGTACTAAATTCATTAAGTTTTCCTGCTTTAGTTACAAAAATGCCGTTAATAAATATTTCCCAATTTTTAGTCGCATTTATATTATATTCAACATTTATAAGGTTGATTAAATGTTTCTCTAAAATGCTTTGCTCATTTAGATAATTGCTTGTTATTTGTTAAAAAAAAACAATTATATTTTGTTTTGTTTAAAATAATGGTAATTCTTTTTTTTCTAAACAATTGTTTTACTATTTTTGTACAGAGTCTTGAAGTCATTATTTGCTACTGTTTTATTTGTTTTTGCATGTGTTCTAACCAGTTATTTTTATGTTTGCGTTAACGGTTTTTATAATTTTTACAAAAACTTGATACCTGGCCGAACGTTCATACACGTTTTGCTTATCAAAGCTAAAGACTAGCAAGATTGTGTTCTTGTTTTTATTTACATTTGTAAGTTGTACTAACTTAATTATGTTTAGTTCCTATTTTTTCAATATACATATATACAGAATTTATACATTCTTGTTACTGTGGAAAATATACAAAATACATTTATTTTACACTTTACGTGTTTTATATTAGAAAATATAAAAACCCAATGCTTTAAATTGTTAAAATAAAAATTAGAATATTTAAAGTTGATAACGGCATTTTAGTGTTTGAATAAACATTTTTTTAAACATTTCAGGAGGTAACATTTATTTACAACATTGTAAAGAACTGTTTATAAAAATTAAATTGTGTAATTTATAATTATTTTAATAGTGTACTTAATTTTATTACATTATTTTATTCAAACTTAAGTAAATATTTGTATTTGTATAAGTAGCACTAACTGGGCATGTAATATATATATATATATATATATATGTATATATTATAGATTATTTAAAAGGTAGTTTTGTCAAAACTTTTCTATTTTCTGCATTATAGGATTCCATGGAAAAAAAGGTAAATAATAAAATATACGTAAAAAGTATGTAAATTGTGTTTAATCGTTTTATAATGCAAATGCTAATTTTTTTTAATAAATTGATTATTAAATTATTATGTCATATTATACAAGTACAATAAATTAAACTAACTGCATTATATATACATATTTATAAAATTATATATATATATATATATATATATATATATATATATATATATAATTTTTTTTATTTAAAACACTCGTTAAATTAAAATAAAAAATTTTTTATATATATTTTTTTATTTAATTAACCAAATCGTTTACCAAACTTAAGCCAGAACATTGTTTCATATACAGTAGTCAACGTATTTTATTCCAGTTAATTTGTTTCAATATTTTTTATTTGTAAAATAAATGAATGTATATTTTTAAAATAACAATTTTTTTTCCAAATTATAAAAATTTAATTAATGCGCTACTTTTTTTAATTAATATATAACCTTGATACATACGCTGGTAAGGCGATGCCTAAACTTTTAACTTTTCTAGTTAAAATTTATTAAATATAAAAATATGTAATTTATTTACAAAAATAATTATAAAAAATATATTTTAGTTTTATTTATCTTTTATTTTTTTAAATAGTAATTTTTTATATAAAATCATTGTTCATGCATATATGTTAAAAAGTACAAACATTATCCATTGTCATTTTAGAGATCAATATATTTTACAACCAAAGTTGTATTGCTATAAAAGTTGCACATGCTTCATGTGTCAAAATATATTTTAAAATTAAGTACAATTAATTTTTAAAATAGATGCGTACTAGTGGCAATTTAAACAGCGCTAAACTTGTACAAATATTTAGAAATTTGTTTTATATTGTACTGTTTAGAAATGCTACATAGCAATTAACATTTATTTAAAACAATGCTCTTGTACATTTTTAAAAAGTGGTAATGTGTATTTTAACATAACTTACAATTTACTATACATTTTTTTTATTTAGACCACAAAAACATTGAAAAGTAAAACACTTATTTTTATTCAACTTTTTTTATACAATGCAGGCCTCAATGTAATTGAAAACATTTTTAGTATTTTAAAACGTGAGGTACACCGCATAAAAACTGACGGATTATTAAAAACGTATATTATTTATGTTTTAAAAATTCGCATTTTAAAGGACTATGTTGGTACGTTGAAAAATTCCTACTGCAAGCGGCTAGCAAAAGTTTAGCAAAAGCGTGGATATCACTTAAATTATTGTTACTTTTATTTTGTATATTAATGTATTTTAGTTAATACAACTATTTTCTTAAAACAATTATTTGTGTTTGTTTTTAAGTTTTTATAATAGTGGTATTGTGCTTTATTGCTAAAACAAATGTTATTGTGTACGATATTTAAAAAAAATTGCGAATAATATTAAATGTATATATGTTTGTAAAATATTATAAAAGGTACTTATTAATATGCGTTAAATATGTCTAAAATAGATAACAAATGCTACATATTTTTTTATATAGTAGGATTTACTTATGTTTTTTTTTATAGCATTAAAATATATTTGCTTTTTGAATAAAAATAAAAAGAAGAAAAATATATATTTAACCTAATTTTTATAGTTGATAACAAATAAGTGTAACATTAAAAAATTATACTATCAAATTGCATTACAAGTAAGTAATTTAAATAATTAATGTGGATTTAATGCTGTTTATAAAACAAATTACAGATCAAAAATATTTTATTAATATAAATTATTTAAAAAAAATTATTAAATATTTAATACAATTTTATTTTATAGTTCATTGTAAGTTTTAATATATGATATTATTTAAAAAAACTTAATCATAATAAATGTGTTTTTATTATTATTATTATTATTATTATTATTACCATTATTATTGTTAATGTTTTTATTAGCATTATATATATATATATATATAGATAGATAGATAGATATAAAAATACATGTTTCTTTTAAAATATTAATTAAGGACATATTACTGACAATATTGACAATAAATATGCATTAGTTTATTTGTAACTATAATAATTAAACAAGAAACATTAATAAACAACACATAATTTGTATAAAATAAAATAGAAAAAACAGTGACAACGGCAGTTAAAATAGAAAAATGTCCATAATTTAGATAATTTTGTAAAGAAATCAGTTTTAGAAAACAACCTTGTTAAATAAATTAGAAACAAATCTTAATAAAAATTTGTTCTGCATTTGGCAAAAATGGGTAATCATCTAAAATATAAAACAGTTATTTAATATTTTAAAATTATAATGAATACATTATTTTCTAATGCTAAAAATATTAATTAGTCTTTTGCGCACACGTGTTTTTAAAAATTCGGTTAGTAACTTTAAAATATTATTTTGTTATTACAGCCTTGTTTTTAATTAAAATTCATGTTTATTTCTTAATGTTATTATTTTATTTTTTTAAATGTTGTTTTGTTAAAAATGACAAACATAAACATAACAATTTAGTTCCTTTATATTATATTTATGTACATATAACAATAATAAATAAACTAAAAACTAAATAAAATGTTAATTTTAATTTATTTTATAGGTACAAGTAATAAAACATTATTGCACGTTTAATTAAATTACAATGTACAAATAAAAAAATATTGTTTTATTTTGCAATAACGTTTAATTAAAAACGTTTATTTTAATAAAATAATGCCTTTTGTTATTCAAAGTAAAGGTATACGTTTGTTGACAGTAGTGTTATTACATTTAGTTCTAACATAGTTAATATTTTGATACAATTAAAGCAATATAAGGAAGTAAAACGTGGAGACAAACGGACAAGATTTATAAAATAGTGATTTTTTATTGCCAGTGTTTTAAAAGCATTTTAATAATTACTTAGCGGAATTACATTTTAAATAATAAAATATGTTCTTTTTAAAATACGAACCTTTGTTGTTGTTATTTTTTAATGTAATTGTTGTCTTATTCCCTTATGACTATTTTGTAATAATCATATTAATGTTGAATAAATCTTAACAATATTTTCCTAGTTGTTTTATCTATCTTTTACATAAATTGTTGTAAAAATTAACAAAATTAATTAAAATTAATTTCTTTAGTGTTTGCATTTAACATAAATTACAATTGTTTGTTTATAACGTAATAAAAATTAGTTTAATTTTTTTGCGTAAATCAGAATAATAAAAACAAAACCATTGTACTACAAAATTGTAAAAAAAACATAATACACAATTTGTTAGTAAAATTTTTAATATATATATATATATATATAATTGATTAGTAATGTTTAAATATTTAAAGTTGTATTATTTACATATAAAAACGTAGACAACAACATATTTAATTTAATTAATTAATTAAAAACTATTTAACACTTATTATCAACTTTAAAATTTAAAAATTAATTAACAATTATTATACAAACACTTAACTTGCAATGTATTAAAGCTCTACTTGCTATCAGTTGCTTTATTATTATTTACAATAATCAATAAATGTATTATAAATTGTAAAATAACTAAAACTTTACAAATTACACCTATTCCAACATTTTATTTATTAATAAAATTCAAAACACTATTGCTCAGTTGCTTGCACATTACTGTTTTTAAAATTAACTAAAGAAACAATATTTAACGACCTTAAGCCTATGTTAACATTAGTAATGATTATTATTAGATTGTTTATAAAAATAATAATTTTATTTTAAGCTTAACAAAGAAAATGTTTAAAATATTAAATGTTTTTGGATAATAAATCTGTTTTTAATAGTATATAACAAGAAAAATTACGTAAAAGTTTTAACTTACGTGAAACACCCGATTACATTTTTAAATGGCTATAAATTGTTTTTTTTTTAAACAATTTATAAAAATAAATAATAATGTAAATAATAAACATATTTAAATATATTATTATTTTATTGTGTAGATGTATCGAGTAAGCAAAGTTATTAGAAATTATAAGCAGCAAACATTAAAGATTAGTGTTCACTTTTATAATTAATATGCATTTGAATTTATTATTTGCAAAATAAAAAATATTAATTTAAATTATGAATAATTTATTTTTATAAAATTATTAAATAAAAATATTAAAACATAACTTCATTTTACAGAAACATTTAGTAAGTATTATATATATATATATATATATATTTATATATTTATTTATTTATTTATAAACCAAGCTATAAATAATATTTATAAAATAAAACAATAATACATTTTTTTAAATATTTATTAAAAATCTCTAAAATGTCAAATAATTAAATCAGATTTTGTTTTTGTTACCTGATGGATTTATTTTAATCATAACATTATAAAATTATATTTTAAATTAATTTTATGTCAATTTTTTTTATTCTGTTTTTTTAATTGTTTTTTATTTTTTATTTTTATTTATTTATGGTTATTGGCTTATATTCTTTAGTAAAAGTAGCTTTCAGCACAATTTAACCATTTTTTTGTTTGAAAAAGATTTATTAGAATAATTGCTTGGTTAATAAAAAAATTATGTTAGGCCTCGTTATAATAGCCGTTTCAAAAATGTTTCTTGTAATTTGTTAAAAATAGTAAAACAAATAAATATAACATCAACAAATTATCAGTAAACTTATTAAATATTTGAAAAACCTGTAAAAACGTAACTATTATTTTTATTTTTATTTTGCAATTAAGTATAAATTTTAATTGTATTATGTAAGTATCTATTATTTATATAATAGTGTAAAATAAATTTGATTTGTTTGTATGTTATACTACTAAATGTAATAAATCTAAACTAACAATAGTACTAATAGTGAAATTAGCAATAATAATAATTTTTATATATTAAACTAATCAAATCCGAAATTAATTGTTTTTTTATTTTTGTTATTAAACTATATTAACTTTTAAAAATAATAAAAACATTTATTTTGTTTATTTTGTTTTGCCGAATTTAAAAATCAATTATATAACAAATTAGAAAAACGTAACGAAATATGCTGTAGAAAATGCTTTATACTAGATTTTCAGAAAATGTAGAAAATTGCCAAAATATTGTTTTTTTTAATCTGCAATAATTTATAATTTATGTAGTTTTATAAAATGTTTCACATTAAGGTAGTTTACAAAATTTATTAAATGTTTATTGTATAGTTTTAAAAGTAGATAAAATTAAAAATGTGTGTGCTGTTATTTAGATATTTTGGAATTAACATTTCAAAATCAATTATTAAGTCAATTGCTATTTAATCATATTTTAAAAAACGATAAGTTATTTACATATACTTTATACATAGTTAATACACTAACATGTGTCTGCAGTTACAAAAATAAATTTGTAATAACACTAACTTAAAAAATTTGTTATTTTTTAAAAATTATTATTATCCTAATATTTTAAAAGATTTTATATATATTAGAGATAATCCTTTATTATACATTGTAAATTTGTATTGTGTTTTATAATGTGATTTATTTTATTGGTACTTTGATGAACTAAATTTAAAACCGGCTGGCAAAAAGGTATAAACAATTGTAAATGTTAATTAACTGTTAACAATAAACTTAACATTATTGTAATGTTTGTGTTTGCGTTTGTTTGAAAGTTGTACAAACTTGAATGTTACCTGAACTGTCTTTTGTATATACATATATGCATAAAGTAACATTTAATGTTTGTGACTGACGTAAATATACAAAATAAATTTACCTCACAGTTTTCGTTTTTGTACATTTTTATTTGCAGATATTTATTTAAATTAAATTTGCAAAAAATGTTGTTTAATGTGTGTTGCTTAAATAATATTTAAAATATGTTTTAATATATTTGTTTGAAATAAATAGAATGGTACACAATGTTATAAAGTATTATAAAGCGTTTATTTTCCAACGCCAACTATTAAAATTTGTAATAATAATAATAATAATAATAGTAATTTGTATTATTCTTATGAATATTATACAAAATATTTGATATTGTATTATCTAAAATTTATGTATATACCCTTCGTAACTAAAACATAGAAAAATTAAAATAATAATAGCAACTTGTTTAATTAAGTTTTATAAAAATTATTTTTATAGCCCTAACCGTAAGTATCGTTTTAAAAAAAATTAGAAATGTGTTGTTTTGAACATTACGTATTTACAATATTATTAAAAATAATGTTTGTTAGATTATTTAGTTGCACAACATAATATTTTTTAGTTGTAAATAATAAAAATGTGTTTATTTAAAAAATATATATATCTTGATTATAAATTAATTAATTTAGCAAAAAAATATAACAAATTAATTTTTTTTTACATTTTATAGTATATATATATACATATATACATATATATATATATATAATATTTTATTATAGTATGTTTTGTAAATGTTTAAAATTGTATTACTAACATATTCAATATTATTTATTATACATTATAGATATAATTGCGCAAAATACATGCATAAACTTTTTTAAACTATTAAGATATGTAACACTAATAATAACCTTTTATAAAAAATGTAATTACACGATTTGTTTATTATTTTCTAATAAATAATTATTTTTAATTTATGTTTATAAAAAAGTTGTAATAAAAAATCAACTACGTGTATTTCCAAACCAATAAGTTTTTATATATGTTAAATAATGCTGTTTATGTAAATAATAATAACAAATAAAAGTAAATATCATGAAAATGATATAAAAATTTAATATAAATATTTAATATAAAAAATTTAATAAAACATTATTGTTATTATTGTTTTTAATATAATTATTAATAATAATAAAAATATTATTATTTTTACTAATACGATTATAAGTGTTGCTATGTTTTCTTACAGAAATACTTGTATAATTCTACAATTAGTGCATACTAGTTAATTAATTATTATATTTTGTTTATTTAATACCACATGTATAAAAAACTAGTTAGTAATATTTATTTTAGCTAAATAACATTTACTTTTGTTAACAAAAAAAAAGTTTAATAAAAGAAAAATGACTTCCTTTGTATATACATTTGCTAATGTTCACTCACAAATAACTGTGCAAATTTTATTAATATTTAACATTTAGTTTATATAATAGCGTATTTTAATCAACAACATATTTTTTAACTAATTATGTTTATAATTTAAATTTTATTAAATACAAGCATCATGTTTAATTAAAAATTATATATATTATAATTAAAAATTATTTTTGAAAAAATATTAAATTGCTAAAATATTATATTTGGCATGTGTTCGTATAATATATTTGTCTGCAATAATGTAATAAAGTAAAATTTAACAAAATATTACTGTGATTTTATTTTCGCATCTCAACCGTGAAAATGTTTTACACATTTTGGTTAATAAATTAAATTTTACATTTTTTAAATTTTATATTCAATATACATTTTTCTTGACTTTATTGTAGCTAATTTTAATACTGGTATACAAAAAAAGATTTGAGTGTCAATAATACATTTAAAAAAAACATATAAATAAATTTTATTTTATTAAATTATGAGACACAGTTAACAACAACAACATTTATTAACAAATATTAACAAAATTTAAATAAGATGTTAATTTTTTATATGCATAATCTTTAAACTCAAAACATATGACACAATTTTGTTATTTTGTGTTTTTAAAAGTAAAAATGATATAAAATAAATAAAAATTAAACCATTTTAAAAAAATTATTGACACTATTAAATAAAAGAAAAACTATTGAATTAAGAACTTGTAAAAATGGGTTATTTAAAATTATCGTTTTTTAATTTTTTGTAATTTTCATAATGTATTGCTAGACAAAATTAAAAACAAAAAATGTTTTACAGGTTTATACATGCCTAAAAATATGTGTTTATTAACAAAATAAATTTATTTAAAATTACAATTGTATTATATTGTTTTATTTTTTTAATTATAAAAATTGTTATAACGCTTATTAATATAAATACATATACAAACTATACACATAACAAATAGTAATAAAACATTTTATATAAAACGAAGTACTAAAAAGCAATAATTTATTATAAAATTATTTAAAAGAGTTTTGTTAATGTTATGTTTATTTTTTGCAGCAAATATTAACATTAAGTGTAATTTGCCTGTTATAAACATTAAATATTATGTTTTTACTGTACTTTTGCTCTTTATAGCTTAATATTTTTATCGGTTACCTTTGTTCAACTATTTTGTAATTTATAATGGTTTAAATGTGCTTGGAATTATGTTTAGTTGTATGTTAAATAATATTTCAATCTAACACAATTTAAACAAACGCGATATTTTAAAAGGATATCTAGTTTACACAAAATGTTAATTTAGTATAAACAATTGTTTACAATTAATAAAAGTTACACAATAGAATTATTAATAATAACTTAAAAATGATAAACATATAGTCAATCCCAATTCTCGACAAAAAAGATGGTTTGCAATATAAAGAGCATTTAACATTAAAACAACCCATGGAAACATTTTTTTAATAAGTATACTGTTTTAAATTAATTTAATAATTTTTTTTAAATGATTAGAAACAGCTATCATTTATATAAAATAATAACAACTATTAAAAACCAAAAATAAAAATTAATAATTTGCACTGTAAAAGCGAAATATTGTTTTTTTAAATATAATTAAACTTATTTAGATGTTTTATATTTTTTGTATTTTATTAATTGTTAACTCCGGTTTTGTTTTATATTTACTTTAAGAACGTTTGACTGAATGTTTAATACATAAGTATACATAGCGTACAAATAGTGTAAACATTAATAAAATGTTAAATATTTTATTACGTATAATAATATTTGCAAATTTTATACTAAGAAAAATGGGAATTGTTATATAATTATTTTGATAAAATGTTGTAATCATAATTTTAATTAATAGTTTAAACAATAATAATTTGGGTGATTGTGTTAAAAGGGACAACTAATAATATTATTATCTATTTGTGGTAAAAAAAAGCAATAAGAATATTAAATTAATGACATTTTAACAATATTAAAACATATTTTTTAATACGGTTGCAACTTATACAACAAATAAAGCATTATATTAAAAATAGTTATTTATTTAAAATAATTAAAGATATAACCGCATCTTAAGCAACTGTAAAACATTAATAACTAACATTTATTATTATAATTTCAAGCAGTTTTTCTAACACACTAAAACGTATAATTGTTTAAAATAAACGTACATTTTATAATAATGGTTTTCAAGAAACTTTAAAATTAAATTTACCTAATAAGATGTTCTTACCGCTAGTATTGTTATTAAACTGCAAGTGAAGGCTTGAAAAATGATTGATCTATGATCTCTCATAACAAACAAATTACATATGAATATCTGTGCAGTATTAATCTAAGAATTATGGTTAAATGTATATGTTGAGAAAATTCTTATAGAAGTTAATGGATTTTTTATATTTTGACTTGATCAAAAAAATTGCACTAAAAAACGTGGGGGAGGCCTTATTACATACATTAATAAAATATACTGTAATAATCCTAAATCTAAATTTAAATATGTGCAAAATGGAATTGAGTGCTTAATTGTCAATGCAAAAATAAATACATGTCTTGCTACAAAAATATTGATTTTATAAATATTTACATAGCACCTTCTACTAGCATTGTAGAAATTCATTATTTCTACGACCAACTAATTAATTATCTTATTAGTATTAATAAAAATACCTTAATAATATTTGTTAGTGATTTCAATCATGCGGATAGTAACATATTTATACTAACGGGCCTTACTAATTTAGTTAGTTATTATACAAAACTTCAAAAACAACTAAATTCTATTTTTATAAATGCTTTCGATTATTTTTCAGTAAAACAACATGCACCTCTTTTAACATCTGACTATTTAATAAATCATCTACCTCTAAAAATATACTCAACACATTATCATTCAAAATATTTAAGGTTTATTTTTAAATTATTTATACATGTGCGCGATACATCGAATTAAAATATAGCATTAATTAAATCCAAACTATTGAACATTAATAACATAGATTTAACAATCTTAGTCTAAATAATGCTACTGTTTTTTTTAATGACTTTATTAACACCTATATTAACAAATATTGTCCAGCAGTTAAGGTTGAGATTACAAACAATACTATCGTTTTATTAAATCTTAAAAGGCTTAAACAAGAAAAAAAGGTAGCATATAAATCTAGTCAATATATTAAATTAAAGAACTTAAAAAAACAAATTAGACTAAAAATAAACAAACTTAATAACTATGCTAATAACTATGCTTAATCAAACCGTGATTCACAATTTATTTGACAAGTTTTTTAACAAATCAAAAGCAAATTAATGTAAAATAGACACTAAAGAACTAAATAATTACTTTACTTTAAACAACTCAAATATATTAGAATTTAATCAATTAACTAAAAATTATTCAACACCATTCATTATTTTTAATATTCAAAAAATAATTAACAGTTGTAAAACAAGCACATTAACTGGATTTAATAAAATAAGTTGTAATTTATTAAAGCTTTGCACGCCAGCAATTGCTCTATTATTATCTACAATAATAAACAAGTTTATTATAAATTGTGAAGTAGCTAATACTTGGCGTATCCCACAAATCGCATTTATTCCAGACGTTTCTGTCCCATTAACAAACCCAGAGCATTATTTCCCAATTGCTTTTACCTCAGTGTTTTTAAAATTAACAAAGAAAAAAACTCAAGAACCTTAAGCATATATTGTACATTAGTAATAATTATTATCAATTTGCATATACAAATAATTATTCGAATGTAGACTGTGTAGCCAGCCTTGTTCATTACATTACTGAAATGCTTGACAAAGAAAAATGTTCAATATATTGAATGTTTCTAAATTACAAATATGTTTTTAATAGCATATCAAGAAAAAAATTACTTATACGTCTTGATCTACTTGAAACGCCCAACCACATTTTAAACTAACTTAAAAATTATTTGTGAAAAAGAAAAAAAATTACACAAATTGGTCGTAATAAATCAGAATTAACAGAACATACTAATAGAGTTCCACAAAGTGCAGTACTATCTCCGTTTTTATTTTTACTGTACGTAGATCTACTGTTAGTGCCAAAGCCATTACTTTTGTATAAATTTGCAGATAATATGGTATTGTGCACAAATATTTCTTTAAATAATAGTCTAAACAATTTTAAAAAATATATTAATAAAATAAAAAAATGGTCAACTAATTTTAATTTCAATTTATATTTACAACAAGGCGTCCAAGAGAAACAATAAAATTAAACACAACATTTAAATTAAATCAAACAAATATATGCACTTGTAACAAAATTAATTATTTTGGTATAAACATGAATAGCATACTTACTTGTTGTAATCATGTAAAGCATACATTTTTAAAAATCAAATTCTTATGCTACTATATAAGAATATTAAGATAACTAAATGTTAACAATTATATTACTAAATTGTTCATTAGTTCATGCTTTTATCCTTTAATATTATATTGCTTACCCATAATTTTTCCTGGTTAATAAAAACAGGATTACATTATTTTAAAAAGATACATATCATTGGTATTATTCGTATACTCTATCTTTTTGAATAATATTGTTAAAAAACATTTTAAATCCTGTATATTATGCGTATTCTAATGTTTGTTAATATTAAAAACTACTTTTAAATAAATAAATAACAAGAAACATGTGTTTAATTTAACTAATCTTTATGTATACATTTTTTTAAATATTTGATTTAAACTTATTTGATCAAACTGTTTACAAACCAATTGAATGTTTAATAAAAAATTATGTTTTTATATTAATATTTAATAACATAATAAATTGTAAAAAACAATATTTTTTTATTAAATACTTTTATAAATATTTTAAACATAATTAAGGTTTAAATATTATAAAAAAATTAATAAATATTATTTATAAAATGTAAACTTACTATATTATAATAAAAAATACAAAAAACATATTAAAAATATATGTTTAAAACAGTTTTTAAGTAATAATTATATATATATATGCAATAATAATTTTACTTTGCAGATTTGCTTTTATGTAATTACTAAAAAACCTATTAATTTTTGTTTAACAGTTTTATTAATAACATTTTAAAATTGTATTAATTATTATTATATTAATGTATATTTACATTAAACTTATTATAATATTTTTAAAATTATAATATTTTTTGATCACTTATAAAGTGAATTTTATAAGTTGTCTATTGTAAATAATTTTAACATGCATACAATTGTAAAGAAATAAAACTAATTTTATTTAACAATTACACCCTTTTTAACAATTAACGCAAAAAAATACAAAGGTATTACATCTAAATTAATTTGTTATGTCTAATTGTTTTTTCGTAAAAACAAACATCGGGAATTAAAAATAATGTCTAGTGCTTAATAGATCCTTTATATATAATTAAAAGTATTTATTTGAGTCGGCCAAAATAGCATATTTTAAAAGCTACGTAAATAATAAGTTAAAATTACACAATTTTTATAATAATCCGTCTATTATTACTTTGTGTGCTCCATTTCATTAAAAATAAACAATAACTATTTCTTAAAATTGATGTTAAACAGACGTTCAAATCTGTTCTGATTGTGATGTCATAATAATTATCAAAATTCTAAATTAAATAAATAAAAATAATAAAAAATAAAAAATAATTTTTAATAAAAAAATTAAAATAAATCTAATAAATTTTATTTACGTTTAACCTTGAGATTCCGCTTACCCGATTATTCTGCTTTATAATTGCATTGTTTCTGAAAAAGAGAATAATAATAAAAAATGTGTTCATCTTACCGAAAATATATACCGTGTTATTAAAAAATTAAAAAATGAAGAGTTTTTACCAAAAAGATTAGCAGATTTATATAAAGTTAACCTTTCAACAATTTATTGAATTACCAACAGTCAAAAACCACGTTATGATGATAATGTTGGAAAAAAACAACAAGTACATATAACCAAAAAAGTATTATAAAGTTAAAAAAATTAGAATTAACCTATTTTAGAAACTAAAATAATAGTTTAAACAATTTTACATATTCTACGATAAGAAACTCAGCAATTGAATCCGGCTTAGCTCTACAATCACCGAAGATTAAGCCATTTACTACCAAAAAACAAAAGAATGAGAAATAAGCCTTTTGTCAACTATAGAGTGAACAACACATATGTTATTGGCGTTCCGTATACTTTGTTGATAAAACAATAATTAGGGAGAAAACATTTGGCTTTAAATACAAAGTTTTGTGTGGGACGAGTTTTCAAAAATATTCACTCCCGGTTGTTGGAAAGAAAGCCCACCCTCGACAAGTAATGTGTTGGTTTGGTAATAAGTATAATTAACCTATCAATTAAAAAACTATATCTGGTACCTTAGATAGTAAAAAAAATAATTTCATTTATAAAAAATGTTTTTTATTATGAAATGCAGCACACCTACACGGGGGTTACTACTGTAATTTAAAACAATGCTGCATGTCATACGTCTAAAAAGGTAACGTCATATTCATCTAAGTTCACTATATTTAGTTTATATTTACATTTAAACAGGGGGGCTAAAATTTTAAAAAACTATATATTACTCATTTGCCACCTAACTGCCCGGATATTAATGCTATTTAAAACATTTTCAGTATGCTAAAGCGCAATATCAATAAGCATACCGAAATTGAGGATATATGTAAACGCATTTGGTTTGTTTTTCAATATGATATAAAACAAAAATATATTAACACTCTTGTTGTAAGCATTCCAAAACGCTTGGTGCAGGTTGTTCAAAAAAAAGTGATCACAAAAATTATTAATTTTTTTAAACCTTGTAATGTCTTTAATTATTTGGTAACTGAACAAATTGCGTGTAATTTGTATTTTTAATAATAGTTGACGTTATAAAACATGTTAACAATTTTACTCCATTTTTGATTTTGCACCGGTTGATATTTATATAAATTAGAATAATTAAATGTTTATTTTAATAATTATTATGACATCACAATCAAAACAGATTTGAATTTTAAAAATTAGTTATTGTTTATTTTTAATGAAATTAACACACAAAGTAATAATAGACTGATTATTATAAAAAATGTGTAATTTTAACTTATTATCTACGTTAATATATAAGTAGTTTTTAAAATATTCTATGTTGGCTAATTTAAATAAATATTTCTAAGTATATATAAAGGATCTATTAAGCACTAGACATTATTTTTAATTTCTGATTTTTGTTTTTACAAAAAAACGATTAGACATAAATTAATTTAGATGTAATACCTTTACAATTTTTTTGCGTTAATTGTTAAATTGGGTGTATTTATTAAAATAAATGTATATATATATATATATATATATATATATATATATATATATATACATTATCTAACATTTGTAAGCCTATTTTTAAATTATTTATATATGTGCGAAATACATTAATTTTTAAATGTAATAGTACTTAATTCCGCACTATTAAACATTAACAACATTAAATTAACAACATAAGTCTAAATGATTATATTGTAGTATTTATTAATTTTATTAACACTTATATTTATAAGTAGCGTTTAAAAGTTAAGGCTGACATTACAAAAAACTATATTTCTTTATTAAATTTTAAAAAGCTTAGACGAAAAAAGAAATAACATATAAATCTAGTGAATATACTATTTTTAAAAAACTTAAACAAACGAACAAAGGTAAAAATAAACAAATATTTTTAATCAAACCGTGATTTTCTTTTTTTAACACTGGTTATCGTGTTATAAAAAAAACATTTAATAAAGGATTTTTACCTATTATGTTAGCGACATTACAATTTGCAAATTAGTTATAAACAAATACCCTGAAATTACAGTAACGTTAATAAAAACGTCTTACAGTAATTAAAAATTGTTACATAAAAATATATATGTAATAAAACTATATTAAAAACTTAAACAAATAAATTCAATATATTTGCTTATCTTACAATATAAAAGCAATGTATTAATCAAAATGTAAATGTATTTTTATAAATAATTTAAATAAAATCAAATCAACAATTTATTTTTTAATATAATGCATATACATAATATATACTAAAATTACTTTAATTATAATATTTTTAATATTTTATAACTATACAAATGAATGGATATATTTATAAATATATTTTGTAACTAATAAAAAAAATATTTTAAAGTTAATATAAGCATTTATTGAGCATTTTACCGTATTGTTAATTTTTTAATATTTTTTTTTACAAAATAAACAATTAAAAATAACAATTTAACATAAATTTTATTAATCCATTTATGTTACAAAAATTTTTTTTGTTTTTTATTAATAATTAGTGTAACCTATAATTTACACTTTTTTGCATGGGTCCTAACGTTAAGTAACTAATTTTTCTATTTTTGTTATTTTAGTATAATAAATAATTTTTTAATAATTTTAATAGTATTAAAACGTTTTTGTTAATAGTAGTAATTAAATTTTTTTACATTGCGATAGTATTAACGTTTTTAAACATTTAATACAAAATGAATTGTTGTTTAATCAATTATTTAGAACAAGCTATTTATTGTATTTAACATAATAATATGGCAGTTAAACAGAAAAAAATTAATGTATATAAGTTGGTTTTACAAATATGTTTTTAAACTAACTGAACACTTTAGAAAATAAACAAAAACTATACATATATATATATATTAAATAATAGTTAAATTATAAAAATATTTTTGATTTTAGTTTTGTATTTAAAAAACACAAAATTAGTTTTAAAACGTTTTTTTTAAATGTAATTTAGCAAGTTGCTGAAACAAAAATTTATAATTACAAAAATATTAACACTGTATGTTTTCTATTTATGATAGTATTTTTTTCTATTATTGGTATTTATTAAACAAAACAAAAAAAGATTTATTAAAAAAACATGTTTAAGATTCTTAAAATACATTAAAATAAACGCAGTTTTAGGTAAAAGCATTTTAGATATATTTAGGTCTATAAAACTTTAATCAAATAAAATTTAAGCAAATACAAATATCTAAAATTGTTTATTTGTAATAAAATAAAGGACAAAAAAATTAATAAAATATTATTTATGCAATGTTGACTCATTATATACGTATTGCTTTTAAAATATATTTTTTGGATAACCCGACAATTTTAACAAATATTTTAAATTAAAATATATCAAATATTAAATGTTTAACATTATTTCAAATTATTAATAAAATGCAATATAAATATCTTATAAATTATATATATATATATATATATATATATATATATATTATAATAATTGGATGTTTTTATAATTAATGTTTTTAAAATATTGGTTGTTGCACATATATCGAATAAAAAAATATGTTGCTTAATATAAATTAAAAAAAACCAATTATTATAAATTAATACAATTTTTTTATAATATATATAATATATGTTAATAATAATAATGTAATATAATTATATAATTATATAATTATATAATATATGTTAATATTTTGAGAATAAATAAAATGTATTATTAGTATTATTATTATTATTGTTATTACTAGTGATGTATATGTTCCAGTAAAATGTTTTTTAGCACACACATGCGTGTTAAATTATAAAATAGCGTTAACAATTTACGTCAAACCAAAAAAATGCTACATAACTGACATCACGCATGTAAAAATTGTTATTTACGTTTATGTGCAAATATAAAACACCATTAAATTAAGTGTAATCTACAACTAACAATATACTAATATAGGGTAATACACAAACATATGTATGCTATTATGCGTAAACATTATTATTAAACTAACAACAAATAGATTAAACAGACTACATATAAAAGCAATTGGTAAAAAAATTTGTATAAAATTTAATTTTGTTGTTAAAATTAAACATATCTACAATAATTGGTTTCTAAACTGTTGTAAATTTGGCAACATTTATTATATGCAAATCACAATGTTTAATTATGTTAATTAGACAAAATATATTCTTAATCTATTTTTAAAACTTATTTATTTCTATCCAATTTATTCGTCTGCTGCATTAAATGGTTAATTTTCAATTATTTTGCAAACTGTAATTTTAAAGTTATGCGTAAATTAAAATATAAAAATTAAATAATATTTTAGCAGTAATAACAATAGCAATAATAATAATAATAATAGTAATACTAATAATAAATAAACAACATTCATTGTTTATGTTATTATAAACAATTAACATATTACTGTTAGTAACATAAGTGAATGTTCACCTATAATTATATTAAATATATGTAGCACTTGTTACTTATTTCAAACATATCTAACGTTTATTCATAAGTACCTTAAATAATACTTTACTAATATATATATATATATATATATAATATTATTCGCAAAAAAATTCTTAAAATAATACACAATAACATTAGTTTTAGCAATAAAGCACAATTTTATCATTATGAAAACTTAAAAATAAACACAGATATTTGGTTTAAAAAGTAATAGTTTTTTTTTACTATAATACATAAATATACAAAATAAAGTTACCAAACTTAACAATGTTAGTAATGTTTATAATATTTACGTTTTTGTTTAACTTTTGCCAACCGCTTGGGGTACGAATTTATCAATTTACCAATATAGACCTTCGTAATGCAATTTTTTACATTATTCATTTTCGCTTTTAATAATACGTCAGTTTTTATGCTGTTTTTCTCACATTTATAAATACAAAAAAAATTGTTATTGACAAAATGTCTAGACTGAATAAAAAAAATTAAATAAAAACAAGTTGTTTGCTTTCAAAACGTTTGTGGTTTACTTAAAGAAAACGTATAGTAAATTGTAAGTTGTGTTAAAAAAAACATTACTATTTTTATTGTATGCACATGAGCATTTTTTTAAGTAATTGTTAATTGTTCTGTAGCATTTTTAGACAGCTCATTATAAAACAAATTTTTAAATATTTGAACAAATTTAGCGTTGTTTAAAATGCCGCTAGTATTTATCTATTTTGGAGAATGATTGTACTTAATTTTGAAACATATTTAACACATAAAGTATGTGTAATTTTTATAACAGTACAAATGTGATTGAGTGGAAAGTTTAGACTATAAATAACCTTTAAACGTTTAGTTCATATTTTGTAGAATATTGCACACTTATATGTGTTTGAACTTCACTCGTTGTAATTTATGGGCACGACTAAATAAATACATTTTTTTACAATTGAATAAAACACATTTTCTAAGTATTTATTTTTTATTCATTTTGCATTTATTGTTTGAAATTTTAGCTGCATAATTATAAACTTATCATCTTGTTTACTTGTTAATTGTTTTCTACCAACTGTGGATAATCTGAGGTTTGTTGTACACAGTTGAAATATTTATATTCATGCTTTCAAAAATTGTAATTTATAACAATAAATAGACAAATAACAACGCTGAGCTGTTTTAACCATAACTATTAAAAGCGTGCAAATAAGAAGCCTTTTTATCAAAATTCCAAATTATAAAACAAAAAATATAAATTGTCCTGATACTTAAATTATAAAAAAAAATTGTTTTACATTTTTTTATATTAACACACTTTTAAAATAAACTATTTATTAACTCTTTAAAAACACTGTGCAAATTTGTAAATATATGTATAAGCAATTATTTTATTGAACAAACAAGTTTTTATTTATGTTCGGTATAAAAAATTAACTTGAAATTTTTTGTAATTAATTTAGAAAAAGTTATGTTTAGTTTTTAAATTATTTTATTATAATTTAGTAATGATTAAAATATTGCCATTTTTAAAATTATATTTCAATATACCTTGTCCTCAATTTTGTTGCAGCCAGTTTCAAATATTGTTAAAAAATGAGGAAAGTTTGAGTGCAAGATTACCAATTTAGTTTTTTGTAAAAAAATATTTTTTATAAAAACAGCACAAAAGGACAGTATTTTATTAAACTATACAGCATAATTTTAATAACAAAGTTTAAAAAAAAATAATAAATTTTGTTTTTTAAACGTGCACCATTTTCAAAGTCAAAGATGAAATACACAAACATTTGTAACAGTGTTTTTAATATATGATAATTATAACAATATAAATTTAATATAAACAAACATATTTTTTTCTTAAAAGAGAATATCGCAATTATTTGAAAATATATTATTATATTTCTAAAAATTACGTAAGAAACACTAAAATAAAAAACTACGTAAAATGGTTATAAATGTTATTATATAATAAAATGTTTTTAAACATTTAAAAATGTTATTGTATTGCACAAAGTATTATTTTGTTATTTAATTATTTTTTGGTAATAATGTTTTAATTTATTGCCACAATTATTAACATTAAGTGCAATTTTTTTGCAATAAAGGTAAATAGAAATTTTGATTAGTGTTTTTGTACTTTTTTATAATTAATATTTCTATTAAACTCAATTGTTTAGTTATTTTTTTATTATTAATTTCCAAATGCAGTTAAAATTTAATTTCGTTTTATGTTAAAGTATGCTTTAGTGTTTACTAAATACAAATAAAATATATGTTTAACATAAACTTGCATTTCACATAAAAATTTTAGTATACTATAAACAATTGTCTACAATTAACAATAGTTACGCAATACAAATATTACATATTTCTGTTACTAAAATTTAAACCTTGACAAAAAACTAAGGTTTGTTATAAATTTTTTAATGCAAAACCAAATATAGAAAATTAACCAGTTAATTATATAAAGTAACAAAAACTGTAAATATAAACATTTAAAAGTTTACTTTTTCTGTATCTATTTTAAGGAAATTTATGTAAATTAAAAATACAAAAGTATACATAACATAAATATGCTTTTTTAAATACTAAACATATTATTACCAATTAATAATAAATCATAATGTTATAATAATAAAAATATGACTTGTTACAAAAATTTTCGTTTATGGATTTGCATAAATTTAATTTCGATTAATATAAATGTTTTTAGTGCTAGTAAAACGTCTTTAAGTAGAAGAGTTAATGACATTATATAAAAAAATAAAAAAAATGTTTATTGTTGCTTACATAAAATGTAATTTAACCATAAAAAATTGTTTACAATTAACAATAATTACGTTATACAAATTTGATTAATTAACTACATTTGGAAAGTTTGTGGTATAAAAATCTTTCTGCAATAAAAACATCACGCTTATATTATATAATAAATATAATGCTGTAAACAAAAAACTTTTAAAAAGTCATTTTTATGTGTTTCTCGTTTAACAATGTTTACCTGATTTTAAAATACAAAAGTACACATAAATTAAAAAAATTACAATTTATTATGGATTAATAATAAATATTGTAGTTATTAAAATATGGTTTTTTTATATAATTTTAGTTTATACATTTGCATTTTAGTTTGGGTAAAAATATTTTCAGTAAAGACGTTGATAAGATTACACAAAAAAATTAAAACAATACTTACTATTGTTTACTAAAATTAAAAAAGTAGTATACATTAAACAAAACGTTGTATTTGTTAATTTTTTACTTTAAACAATATAAAATTTAACTTCGTTTTAAGCAATAGCAAAACATTTAAAAATTTATTTTTATTATTTATTTTTAGACTATTTTACATTAAAAAGCACGTAACAATAAGATTATTAAATTTATGTATACGTTAGATTTTTTACTCTGACAATTGTGCATATTAAAAAATTTAATTTTATTCGATTTTTACAAAACATGTTTTTGCCGTACTTTAATAAAAGAGTGTTATTTAATGGTTTTTAAAATGTATTTTACTGAGGTCAAGCTGCTAATGTTTATATGCAAATTAATAATAAATACTACTAATGCTTGTAATAGACTTGAGGTCGTTAATAATTATTTTCTTAGTTAATTTTTAAATTATGTAGGTACAAGCAATTAGGTTATTGAGTTCTGCATTTGTTAATATAACTAATCTTTTAAGAATAAATGTAATTTATAATAAATTTGCTAGCAGAAAATGTTATGTAAACATTTATGTCAATATTTTTATAAAAAAACATATTTATTTTTGCAATTAAGAACTAAATTCTAATTTGCAAATATTCAACTGTTGATTTAAAATAATAGCAGTATTATTTACTCAAATATGTAATAAGGCCATTCCACGTTTTTTTGTATACTTTATTTGATCAACTAAAAAATAAAAAAAATATTATGTGTTATAAGATTATCGTTTAAATATTTATTTAACCATTATTTTTAAATTGATATCACAAAATCATTTATATGTAATTTCTTGGTCATAAGGTAATTTTACGTTTAAAGTATTTAAAAAGTTTTTAGATAAATTGTACGTTTATTTTAAACACTTACATGCGTTTGTGCAATTAATTTCAATTTGAGCATATTAAAATAAAGAATTCTAGAGAAAAAAATGTATTTTAATTTAACTTAATTTTAATAAATTTTACTTAGTAAAAATGCAAAAACAAAATGTTGAATAGAAAGGTAAATATTAAATATATATATATATATATATATAAACGGTAAAAAATTATTTAATTCCGATGTTATAAAAACGTGGCGCAGTGTTTTAATATAATTATATAATTATAAGTGCAACAAAATTTTATTATTGTAGTATATTACAATAAAGATCAAACTATTTACATAATCATAAAAAATATTTTTGTTTTAAGAATATATTATTTAGCTTTTAAAAAATAACAATTACATTTAAAATTTATTAAATTTGTTTCGTAAATGACTGCCTGCAATATTTAAACAAACATTATTTTCCAATAAATAATTAAAATTGCTTTTTTATTAAATAAATTACTAAAAAACATTATTTTTAAATTGAATAAATTGAATGTAACTAACTTAAAACATTGCTAGTTATTTTTTTGGTTTATTGTATTAATTTACATAGGATTGCGCAAAAGTTTTAATAACCGATACAATTAAATTAAGTTAAATTTAATGCTAGAAACTAAATAATGTTTAGAAACTATTAAAAAACCGTAAAACAAACGTGTTTAGAGTGTAGAAAAAATTTGTAATTAAAACATGTAACTAATTATACATAAATGGACTAAATAAATGTAAGTTAAATTATATTTATTTTATTATTACAAGATTTAAAAAAATTAAATAAAGTAAAAAACGTTTTTTTAATATTAAATTTAATATTTTCAAAAAATACATAAAATTTCTAAAAACATTTTATTTTGGAATAATTTGTGTTTTATTTAGGTGTACACAAAAATTGAAAATAATTAACTTTACCAAAGAGTATAAAATTTATTTTCAATTATTAAAAAAAAATTAAACATGTTTATGCTGTTATTTTTGTATATTGTACTTAACATTCCAAAGTCAAGTGGGGTGTACATTTTAATAAAATTTACAATTTTTTGCAAAATAAGTTGCTTACGTGTGTTATTTTTATAGATAATGTGCTAGATTTACATTAATAAATGCTTACAAACAAAATTTGCAATGTATTTTTTAGGCTAATTTATACTTTACTATATGTTAGATCCAATTAAACCGCATGATCCTTGTTAAACAAAAAACACACCTTTGTATATCTAGTTCACAGCATCCCAAAATTAGGTGTTATTAATTTTATGTGTGGTTTTTTTAAAGACTTTCTTAACTAGTTGTAAAATAACTTATTATTTACAGGAAATATTGTTTTAGTTATAAATTAAACTTCAAATAATTTTATTGTTACTTTGATAAAGTCAAATTGGAAATGACTGGTAAAATTTATAAAAAAACAATTAATAATACTTAAATTGTTGACATTATGTTACATATTTATGTATTTTAATTAATAAAATTGTTTTTTTCTACGGATTATGTATTTTTGAATTAAGTTTTAGTAAATAATAGTATTATGCTTTTTTGCAAGAATAAATATTGCATATTATAATAAAAACATTTTTGCATATAATGTTACATAATGTGTACTAATAAAATATTATTTTAGATATGTATTGGTAAAAATTAATTATGTTTAAGATACGTAACTACAGCAAAATGCTGCAAAATACTACAGTGTTTTTATTTTTGCAAGTTAATTATAATAAATTATAAAGGATATTTTAACCAAATGTTGTAAACATACTCAATTTTATTTTTAAATTGCTACTAAATTGTTACTAAATGGGATGTTTTTACATTTAATATTTTAATAATTTTTATATGCATTTGTATTAATATATTATTTTAAAACTAGAAACAATTTTATGTAAACCTAATTATGTAGATGTATTTTTATAAATTGTACATTTTTCTCAAGAAATATAAGTCCATATGTTTTAGATAATTATAAAAATAAAAATATTAGTAATTACATAGTACGTTTTCTAACTAATACCGTGCATTATTACGCATATCATATTGCACATAATTTCTAAATGTACGTTTATTTAGAGTTTTGTTTTTGTTAATGTAATATAATCTTATACGGATAATGTTATAACTCGGGGAACAAACCCTAAATGTTTGTAACAAGATATTAACAATATTTACTTTTAGTCGGTTACAAATAAACTGCTTTTAAATTTTAAAAAATGTAAGTATACAGCATATAAAAAATCGTCGGGAAAGATTTTTAGGATTTGCGATAAAATTATTACTACGGTGAAAGATATCAAATATTAAGACGCAACTTTTACACTATCCCTAGTTTCCACACAATATTAGAAATAAGCGACCCTAAAATGTTTTAGCGTAATTACATATTTTAGACGGAATTTAAGTAAAATTCGAATATACTGCCTTTGTTTACTTTTTATGTTATATATAAAACAACATTTAGAATATTGTATTTAAGTAACAGCCCCATCTCGGAAGGTGAATATATATATTAATTAAAAATAATCTATAAAGCGCTTTTCAAGCTCCTTTATAAGCTTTTTTTCAAACCTTATTTAAAGCGTTTGCGGATACTAAAACTATTTTCTTTAAGAAATGTTTATATATTAGTTATTTGCTAGCAATCGCATTAATTAATTTTTTAATGTAATTAATGAAAACTTTAGGAGATATTGTCGTAATATTCACAAATTACTTGTTTTAAACAACATTATTTTTTACATAAATTTATTACAAAATAGAATAAGCTTTCTAGTCAAGTAGTCAATTATAAGTCGTTAGGGCTATTTAAAATTAATTATGATTAACACTTGTTTGCTTCTTTTATTTAAATTTATTACTTATCTACTTGTTTTATTTAACTTATTTATTCATTTTCCCCCTATATATTTACTATTTTTATTTTTTATATTATTTATTCCTGTTTGTCCCAGTTTTTTTTTTATTAATTGCCAATAAAATGCTTCAATTAAAAAATGAAAAAAAATAAACTGTGAAATGAATTGATTTTGTATATTCTAATTAGTCACAAACATATCATATTTTGGAAAATATATAAAAAGGGGGGGTACAGATAAGAGTTAAATTAGTACAACTCAAGCGTATACACAACCATTACAACCAAGCTAAATTTAATTTAGTGACAATATGTTTTTGTGCAAATAAAACAAAATGTTATATATTGCCACAATTATTAACATCAAGTGCATTTTGTTTGCAATAACACTAAATATGTATTTTTATAAGAATAATTATACTTGTAATTTTACGTTTAATATTTTAAAAACTCATTTTGTTTGGCTAGTTTTTTGTGTATAATTTTTTTATGCACTAGAAATTAAATTAAGTTTTATGTTAAATTATATTTATGTCTTAACGAAATTCAAATAAAAACAATTTTTTTAAAAAACTTGCATTTTTTACTATAATCAAATGTATATAATTAATAATAATTACGCCATACAAATATCAAAAACTCCTAAAAACTCTTAAACCTAGAAACAAAAATAAAGTTTGCTCTAAATCTTTTAAATGCAAAACAAAATAGAGAATTTTAACCGGTTATTCATATAAAAGAAAACAACTGTAAAAATAAGCATTTAAAAGATTATTTTGTTTGTATCTACTTTAAGGATATTTATGTGAGTTATAATACAAAAGTACACATAACATAAATATGTTTTTTTAATATTAAATAATAATGTAAATACTAATGTAAATGTTATCTGTACCCTCTTTGTTGTACGTATATACTAAAATGTTATATATTTGTGAGTGACAAAAATATATAAAACAAATTCATCTCACAGTTTACGTGTTTTCATTTTTTGTTTAAAACATTTTATTGCCGATTAATAATTAATCATAGTGTTCTAGTATAAAAACTATGGCTCGTTATGACATTTTGTTTTATAAGTAGAATTTCGATAAATATAAATGTTTGTACAGCCACAAAATAAGTTAGTGTTAAAAATTTAGAAAAAACATTAATCTAATAAATCCAATTATGTTTTAGTAAAAATAAATATTAAAAATTTAAAATAATGTAAAATATGTAATAAATGCTATATATTTATTTAGAAATATTTATTTATTGACGCTAAGTCGGCCAAAATAGCATATTTCAAAAACAACGCTTATATAAACGTGGATAATAAGTTGAATCCATATAATTTTTATAATAATTGGTCGATCATTAATTTGTGTGCTTAATTTTATTAAAAATAAACAACGTTCAATAGTTAAAATTTAAACATTCAACTTTGATCCAGTTGTACCGTCATAATGCTAATTAAAATTAAAATTTAATTACTTAAATATATATTAAATTTTTTTTAATAATAAAAAAAAATCAATTATAATTGACTATAAGAATCAGATTAATTTTCTTATTTGTTTTCGTTTTGTATAATGAATACCAACGATAGAAAAAATTACCATCTTAATAAGAATGAACAGCATGTTATAAAAAAATTTTTTAATATAGATTTTTGCCTAAGCAATTAACGAAATTGTATACAGTAAGTCTTACAACAATTAATCCTATTTTGAATAGATAAAAACCAAGAAACTATAATAATATAAAAAGAAAAACAAAAACAAGTAAGACAGATAATCGAAAAATGTTAACGGAATTTTAAAAAAATTACAGCAAGCCCATTTTAAATAATGTAAAAAATAATTTACAAGAATTTAGTTATTCGATGGTGAGGAGGCGTTTAAGAGAACTTTGTTTAAAACGTAAATCGCCAATAGTTAAACTATTTATTCATAAAAAACAAAAAGAATGTAGATTTATTTTTTGCAACAAGTAGATTGTCTTATTGGTGCTTGGTATATTTTGCTGATGAAACAATGATTCAGAATATAAAAATAAAGTGCTATGTGGGTCTAATTTTTAAAAACTTTTACTTTCGGTAGTAAAAAAGCCCATTTTTGAAAAACATTGTGTTGGTTTGGTAATAAGTATAATGAACTTATTAAATGGAAAATTATATCCGGTTTCTTAGATAGTAAACATTTTGTTTCAATAATAAAGCACATTTTTTTTATAATGAAATACAACACAGTCATACTGGGTTTACTAATATTTTTAGGACAATACTCCATGTCATACGTCCAAGAAACTAACGTCATATTTTTCTAAGTTTACTATATTTGCTTTATATTTACATTTAAACAATAGAGGGGCTAAAATAAAAAAAACTATTTTTTACTCAATTGCCAACTAACAGCCCGGATATTAATGTTATTAAACATTTCTTCAATATACTAAAACGCAAGAAAAATAAGCATACTGAAATTAAGGATTTGTGTGATCGTATTCAGTTTGTTGTTCAATATAAGATAAAACAAGAATATATCAACAATCTCATCGACAGCATTCCAAACCGCCATAATTAAGTAATTAAAAAAGAAGGTAATCACATAAATAATTAAACATTTTGTTTGTTATTTTTTAATCAATCATTTGGTAACTAAACATGTTCTATGTGTTTTGTTTTTTTTATATTTGACGTTATATTTTATCTTAATAATTATACCTAATTTGTAATTTTGTACAAGTTTAACGTTTATGCAATTATTTTTTTTATTAACAGTAGATATTAACAAAATTGTAATTGTTTCCGTTAGTAAAAACCTCACGCTACTACTATTTAATAATTATAACGCTGTAATTAAAAACATTACAAACTATTTGGTTTTATATTTACTTTTAAATTGTATACCTGATTTAAAAATGCAAAAGTACACATAAGTGAATATAACTTGTTTAAGTAATAAACTTTTATTAAAAATTAATAATAAATAATGCAGTAAATTAAAATATGTTTTGTTAGATAATTTCAGTTTATAAATTTGTATAATCATAATTATAATTAGTAGAAATAATTTTAGTTTGGGTAGAAATATTTTGAGTAAAGGCACTTATGAGAGCACAACAAATAATTAAACTAATAAGTATTATTGTTTACTAAAAGTAAAAATGTTGTCAGTATATTAAAACAAAATTACAATTTAACAAAACTAATGCAGTTTTTTTTAACAATTTTATTATAATATCAGATAATAATGTTATAAATATATTTTGGAAAATAGATTACTAGTTGAATGGTTTAATGTTAAAATAGATGCGTGTTATTATGCTAAAAAATAATCTAGTTTTGTTTATAATCTTGTAAGATGGTTAAAAACATTAGTTTAAATAAATTAATAGTTGCACGTTTAAAATTACTTGCTAATATAAATAATTAATGTGTCAATTAAAAAACAATTATTTTTAACAGTGCTGCCGGAAGGTGTTGTGTAAACATTTATGCCAATATTATTATTAAAAAACATTTATTTCTGCAATTAAAAACCTACTTCTAATTTGCAAATATTCAACTCATAACTTACAATAGTTGCAGTATTATCTACTAATATATGTAATAAAGCCTTCCCGCGTTTGGTTGTATACTTTATTATATTAAGTTAAAAAAACAATATAACTCTTAAGGGGTATAATATTATAGGTAAAATATTTATTCAACTATATTTTGTACATTCATATCACAAAGCTATTTATATGTAATTTATTAGTCATAAAACATTGTAAATTATTTTTTTATTATATATTAATTTGCAGTTTAAAAAAATAGTAGCGACAGGAACATTTTATTAAAAAATTTTAATATTAAAGTATTTTGAAAACCACTAGAAAAATTTTTACGTTTATTTTAAACACTTGTACACGTTTGTTTATTTAGATTTATTTTGGGCTTAATACAACATATGATTTCAAGAATGAAAGTCTATTATTGTATAAATTTGTTTTCATTAAATGTATTCAGTAAAAAAAAGAAATCTGACTAATACATTAATATATATACACATATAAACGGTAAAACGTTTACAATTCTACTGCTATATAAACGTTGCGCAGCTATTTAATATACTTATATAATTTTAAATACAAAATATTTTTAGTATATTATCATAAAGAATGAACCACTCACATATTCTTTAGAATACATTATTTTATATTTTAAAAATAACAATTTTTTTTACATTTTGTAAAATTTGTTTTGTAAATGTCTGCAATATTCAAACTGAAATAATGTACCAATATATTTTTTTAATGTTTTCAAATTTATCTATTAAATTAATTAATAAAAAAATTATTATTTCTAAATATACGTGCCTCGTATAAACAAAGCATATACCACAAATATTTTGATTAGTCAAATAAAACAAGTTAATAATAATTTATTCTTAATAATTTTTAAAATGTTTTCTTTGATTGTGATGTGTACAATAAAACATGCCTAGTTTAATGAATAAGTTATAAGATACAGGAATTTTACGAGTTGATTAGGAGTCAGACTTCTTTTGATCCTCGGTTCAAATGGTATCAACAATATCGTTAAAGGAAAAAAAATAGAAGTTAAAATAAATAATCTGAAAACAGTGGGGTACCGGAAATTGGTTAAAGCATAGCTATCATATAAGTTCTTAAACGATTGGGTAGTTTGAGCATTAACAATCTCTGAAGGGAGTCGATTTCAGTGGTTGATAACTCTGTTGGAAAAATGGTGTAATCTTGCCTTAGTGAAAGCTCTGGGTTTGCTTAACTTCAGATTATGCTCTCGAAGTGAGTTGTGGGCAAGGTTAAAGAAGGGACTGAGGGTCCCGGAAGAGATGAGTTGATGCGCCAAAATGAAGTCACTCCGGAGCCGCCTATCTGCTAACGGGAACAGCTTGAGTAAATGCAGTCTTTGCTGATAGGGTGTGTTTTTATACGATTTTGGCAACCTGGAAATAATTCTTTGAACTTTTTGTAGTTTATTAATGTCAGAAGTAAGGACAGGGGCAGTGACTTGGGCACAATATTCTAGATAAGGCCTTATGTAAAGCATATAAATTAGCCAAACACATTTCGGAGACATACTTTCTAAGTTCCTGTTAAAGAATGTTATTAAACTATAACACTTAAGAGTGGCCCTGTTATAATGCCCCGTAAAATGAAGAGATAAGTCAAATAATACTCCTAGGTCTTTAATAGTTTTAACAGTTTCTAACGGATAAATATCATCTGGAGACATTTTAAAAATATTTCCAGATAGCTTACCAAAAGAAATGTGCTTACATTTAGAATAGTTTAGCGGGAGGGAGTTATCAAGCGCCCATTTGTTGATGTTAAAAATATTAAGCTGAAGGACTTCAGGGTTGGAACTCCAGACCTTAACCTCATCGGCATATAAAAGAATGTTAGAGTTAACAACCGATGATAAGTCATTAATGTAAAGGATAAATAGAAGAGGGGTTAAGAGTGAGCCTTGGGAAACCCCTGAGGTGATGTTGCAGGAGGAAGAAAAACCATCACCCAACCTAACCTTAAAGGAGCGATTAGATAGGAAATCAGTAATCAGGACAGAATAGCTCCAGTGATGCCAAAAGACCTAAGCTTAGCTATAAGCAGATTGTGTGGAACTTTATCAAAAGTTTTTGCAAAGTCAAAATAAATAGCGTCCACTGAGGGGCTAGAATCGAGGATTAAAGAAATGCTATTAGAGTAGGTTATTAAGTTTGTTAGGCATGACTTGCAAGGCAGAAACCCGTGTTGAGCAGGGTTAATTAAATTTGATTTGGTGATGTGATTGAGGATATGAAACCTGACTAGCCTTTCCATTATTTTGTTTGGAAATGATAATATACTAATTGGTCTAAAGCTCTCGGGTTTGAACTTGCAGCCCGATTTATAGATAGGTCTTTTATATGCTATTTTCCAGATGTTAGGGATGCAACCAGTGGAGGAAGATAGGTTAAAAATATAACTTAGATAAGGTGCAAAGACCTCCGCACATTCTTTGAAAACCCTGGAAAAAACGCCATCAGATCCGCAGGAGGAAGATTTAAGTCTGGTTAGAATATTAAAAACACTAGAAACATCGGAGTGCAAATAATTAATGGTGGAAGAAGGGTCAAAGAAATGGGGACATAAAGAGCTATTTGTTTGGAAAACTGATTTAAAGTAGTCTCTAAAACAGTTACAAGCTGAATCCCTCGACAAATAAGTCCCGTTGTCATTTTTAAGACAGGAGAAAGAGAGTTCATTTAATTTTTTATTTTTGATAAATTTAAAGAGAAGGCTTCTGTTTTTAGAAGCCCTGCTTACGAGCTTAAAAAGCATTTTATCTTTGTAGGCCTTGATTAGAGTAAAACACTTGATCCTTTTTGAGAGGTGTGCGTAATGGAGACAAGGGAGGTTAACTGATTTAGATAAAGCGAAAGCTATATTCCGTTTAACGATAAATCTTACTATTAACCTTGGGAGATTGGGCTTCGAATGGGAAGGAACTCAAAAAGGAACGAAGAGTTTAATCCCTTCAGTAAATATGTCTAAGAAATTAGAATATAAAATTTCAATGTTGTTTGTGTAGATAGGGTCCCAGTTTACAGATTTAAAATGACTACAAAGTTTAGAAAAATCTGCTTTCCTGAAGTCAGGAATAGGAGCTAGACTGGGAGATAATTTATTAGCACTAAAAGAGAGGAAGATTTTGAATAAGAGAAGGCTGTGGTCACTCTTGCCTAGCGGAGGAAGATAAGATATTTGACTAATTGGGGAGGCGTCATTAATAAAGATAAAATTAAGGCAAGAAGGGAAGGAACCTATCTTGTACCTGGTGGGAGAGGAAACATGCTGTGTAAAAGCATGTTCAATGCTAAGCTTGATAGATTAGTATCAAAAGTACTAGAGGATCCGGAAAGAGAAGGCCAATCGATGTATGGGCAGTTAAAGTCCCCCATAAGAATTTGGTGCTTGTAAGGCTTGGAAAATATAAAGTAAAGCTCTTGTAGAAGTAGATTATTTGTATTGTTAGTAGAGAGAGGGGGAATGATAGACTAGGGAGCATAGCGTGTGGGAACCCAGAATTAATGTTAAAGTGTCATAACCTAAATGGAGATTGTTCTGACGGGAGGGAGAGTAAAAAAGGCAATATCGTTTCTAACATAAAAAATACATCCCCGCAGTTAACCTTTGAAGAATTTTTTCCTAACAATGTTGTACCCATTAAACGCTATTTCACTATCAAGAATATCTTCAGTTAACCAAGTTTCTGTAACTCCTATGATATGCGGTGATGAGGTAGTCATCAGATCTTGAATCTCGAGCAATTTATTTCTAAGACTTAGAGCATTTGTATAATAGAACTTAATCCAAGAGGGAGGGGAAGAAGGGGGAAAAGTTGTCGAAACCGGTGTAGTACCGGGGGAGCATTTTGACTCCGGGGTGTACACAAAGATTTAGCTTAATAAAGTTTACCAAAGATTATAACATTTATCTTGATTAGTTATAAATGTATGCTGTTATTTACGTAATTTGCACTCAACATTTCAAAGTTAAATGTAGTGTTAAGTTTGCTAATAGTTTTCATTTTTTGCCAAATTAGTTGTTTACGTATGTTATTTTTATAGATAATGTGCTAGGGAGGTAATGGGTTTACATCAATAGAACTTTAAAAGCAAAAATGTTAATGTAATTTTTAGTTAAATTTATGATGTATTATATCTTATGTTAATAATTTTTGATTGGTTTTTTAAAGGGTAGATTTATATGTTGTAAAATAACATATTATTTATAGGAAATATTGCTTATATTATTAAAATTATGCTTCAAAAGATTGTATTGGTATCTTGATGAAGTGAGTTTAAAAATAGTTAGCAAAAGTGATAAAAGTTTGTAAATTTTTCTGTATTTATGTATTTATTGTAATTAATAAGCTTGATTTTTAACAAGTTTTGTAATTATAATTTAAGATTAAGTAAATTATAGTACTATGTTTTATAGCAAGAATACATGTTGCATATTATAATTAGAAATACTTTTTGCTAATAATGTTAATAAATGTGTATTGATAAAATATTTTTATAGGTATATATTAATAATAAATTCATAAATTGTACAACAAATTTTAACCAAATTTAGTAAAAATACCCAATTTTATTTTACAATTATTTTTGTACGTGTAATTAAAAATGCAGTTTTTGCAATTATTAATTTAATAATGTTTTTAATAAGTTAATATAATTGTAATTGTATATATAAATTTATAATAAACATATTTTAAAAGTAGAAATAAATAATAAAAATATTTTTATTTTATAAATGACATTTTGATAATAAAAATATTAATAATTTTACTGTACGTTTTCTAACTATAACCATGCATCTTTACGCATATCATATTGCACATAAGTTTATTTTGAGTCTTTTTTTTTAATGTAATTTAATCTTATTTTGCTTTTGTAAGTATTTATTGATTAATGTTACGTACTGCTAATTGTATTACATTTTAAAAATTGTACATTGTTTTGTGTACTGAAGGCCACATTTACTCAAGTATTTAAACCAATAACAATAATAATAAAAAAAAGAAAAATTGCAAGAAGAATAAGTAAAATACTACTACTACTACTACTACTACTAATAATAATAATAATAATAATAATAATATGTAATTTACACCTATATATATAACTTCTATATTTCTAATAAATAAAAAATAATTTTTTATAAAATTGTTTTTATTACATTTTTAATGCTGGCAATATGTAAGTTGCAAAACACATATTATTTAAAATAATTATACGCTTTGTAACATATGTGTATTTGGTTATTGTATGCTCATATGTAAGAACTTCTAATTATTGTTTGTAATTACATTATGTTTGTAAAATTAATAATTAAATTATCTGTAATAATAATTTGACAGCAATGTTTTTGAAACAATGTTTGTTGTATTAATATTATTGCATTAATATATTTATTTAATTTTAACGTAAAATACGTAATTTTAATACATTAAATACAAACAAGTACAATTTACGACCATCGACGTGCGAAAATGAAGCACTGTGATCCTTTGCAGCATTTTGCTCCAGTTACTTATCTTAGACATATTTAAATTTAACTAATACATGCTTAATATAATACATTAACAATACACATCAAGTAATATTATTTGCAAAAATAAGGCCTAATTAAAATATACAACAACATCTATTTTTGAAATAAAGCACAATACCATTATTTATTAAAACTTAAATAAAAAGCACTTAAATAAATAAATGTATTAACTAAAATGCATGAATATGTAATGTTATGTAATGTATAATGTCAACAATTTAGGGAAAGTTTACTGTATTGTGTAACTTCTGCTAGCCATTTCAAATCTCAGTCTATCAAGGTAATAATAAAAATTTTTTAAACTCGATTTTTTATAATAAATACGATATTCTCTATTAGTAATACGTTACTTTACATCTTATTAACCTACCCTTTAAAAAACCAAACATAAAATTAATAACGCTTATTTCCGGGATGTTAACGATCAAATGTACAACGGTCCGTTTTTTGTTTAACAAGGTTTTTTTAGTCTATATGGGTCATACAGATAGTAAACTGTAAAATATAGTAAAAAGCAAGTTACAATTTGTTTACATACACCGGAGCATTATTTTAAAACTGTTTTAAATCCTTTGAGACATTTTGCTAAAATTATAACTACAATAATAAAGATAAAAAAATTGTTAATTTCTGACTGTTTTAAATTTGGTTTGTAACTCCAAACACTTAATAGCACATTATCTATGTAGTTAACACACGAAAGTAACTTATTTTGCAAAAAAAATAAAACCTTTAGCAAAATACACATCACACTTGATCTTGGAATGTTAAGTTCAAAATTCGTTAATAAAAACACACATATTTTCAGTTCCATCTTTTTCTAAAATTATTTAATATAAAGTTTATATTATTTGGTAAACTCCATTAATCTAAATCTTTCTATACAGCTAAATAGAGCATAAAATATCCCAAATAAACATTTTTTTTCGTAATTTTATGCAGTTTTTGAAAATCCAGTATAATTTTTTTTCAAAATGTTTTTTGTTTATTTGCCTTAATATTATTATTCAATTTTTATTTAATTTTATTATAATAAAATAAACATACTTTTTGCTTGTAGCTCCATTTAATCCATTTATGTTAATTGGTTAGATGCTTTCTTTATAAACATTTTCTACATATTAAACGTTTATTTTACGAATTTTTAAGATTTGCTAAACATTCCTCCATTTTTAACATAAAATTTAACCTAATTTAATTTTATTCGCTAAGAAACGTTTAGCGTTATCCTATGTAAATTGATAGAATAAACCAAGCAAAATTACTACTAAATTTACCAATATTTTCAAACTGGCCAACTTGACTTTTTTTATTAAATAAAATATTATTTTATTGTAGCGATTATTATCAAACAAAGGATTTTTGAAATTATTTATATTCAATTATTATTGATACTTTTCATTTGACCAATCAAATGTTTGGTGTAAAATTCTTTGTTTATCTGAAGCATGTATTTTTAAAAAAATATTATTTATTTTTAAAGAAATAATAATCTAATAGTTATATTTTTTTATTAATTAATTTAATAGATATATTGAAAATTAAAACAATTTACATTTATTCATTGCAAAATAATTTCAGTTTGAATATTGCAATCAGTCATTGTTTTTATTATAGTAAATTTAAAGAAAAACTATTATGTACAAAAATAAATTTTATAAAATGCAAAATTGTTTTTTATTTTTAAAATGCGAAATAATGTATTCTACAAACAAAAATAAAACTTAATATAAATACGCAAATGTATCGCTCCCTATTGTAACATTTTAAAAAAAGTAAATATTAAAATATTGACAATATTTAGCGAAAACATTGCATATAAAGTTTTTAATAAACGCATAACCAAATTTGTTTTTATTAATTTTAGTTTACTTTAATTACTGTTAAATTTTATGTTTTTTATGTATTAGTATTTTTAAATGCACTAAAAAACAAATTCAATTGGTTTGAACTAATCACATAAATTGTACAATTGTTTGTTATTCAACAAAAAACTTAAAATCCCACCATATTTGTAATTTAAGCAACATTTATAATTTTATTATTGTTTAACAAATAATGATCAGTCTGCTATTTTAAAATATATATATATATATATATATATATTACAAAAGTATACACTACAAATCTTATACAAAAGTAAACCGACTTTTTATTTGACATTAAACTAAAGTCTTTGCTACTAAGTGGTTAAACGTAATTACTTAGTAAAATCAAATGTTGTACAATATAATTAATTAAATTAAATTTAATAATTTCTCTATTATTACGTTTTTATTTGATTCATAAAGTATTACAAAAGTTAAATAACTTTTTATATATACCGCATTTTCGGTTTTTTAATCTTTTTTACATAATCACCATTAGTTAATAATTTTAACAAAATTATATATTGTAGAAATTGCATAAACAATATGTAATTAACAAATATTTTTATTAATTTTAGTTAACCATGTTATAGGTTTGTAATTTATTTGTTATACTAAAATAATATAATAAATTTTATTTACATACGCACACACACATATATATATATTTATATATATGTATATATATATTGTTAATAGTAGTAAACAATTTACTAATTTTGTTATGTTAATTGTATGACAATTATATTTTTTTATAAACCGTTTATAATACAACAACTATGTAGTCTATTTGTTGTACCAAAATTAAATCAAATATTATATATATATATATATTGTTATGTGAAATTCAATAATTATATAAAATTTGTAAACTCTTATAACCGTTTATAGTAATGTAAAAATTTACTTAAACATTTTAATGCACTTTGGTAATTAATAGACAATAGATGTGCAAAAATAGAAGTTCTGTAATACTTTGTATTATTATGCTAGAGTTACTTATCTTAGACATATGTAACTGTTACCAATACATACCTTAGATAATGCTTTAGCATTACAAATTAAGAAATATTATTCACAAAAATAATTACTAATTATAACATATAACAACATCCATTTTTTTAATAAAGCATAGTACTAGCAGTTGCTAATACATAACTCAAAACAACATAATTCGTTAAAAAATTAATATTATTGACTAAAATACATCAATATATAAAATAAATGTAACGTACTTACTATTTCAGTTTTCCAAACTTGAGCCTCAGTGTTTAATAACTTTTTGTAGCCTTTTTGGATACGAGTCAACCAAGTTATTAATATAATTTTTTGTAATACGATTGTGTTTAACAAAATTAATTTTTTCCACTAGCGGCATGTTAATATCCAAGCGGTTAATCTCGCATTTGAAAACATTAAAAAAATTTAATAACATCTAAATCTGGACTGTAGGAAAGCAAATGAACAAAGATCAGCTTTTTACTTGTTATGCATTTCGCAGTCTAAACACACAAATAATATAGTAAATTAAATGGTATGCTAAAAAAACATTACTTCTTTTGATGTATAAACTGAAGCGTTATCCTAAATAATTGTTAAATGCCATAATAAATTTTGTTGCAATTCGTAATTAAAAAGTTCTTTAGAACTTTAATAAATTACCTGTTATTAAAAGTATTACTTTTACAAATCAATTATGGTGTTTGATTGTATTTTAAAGCAAAATATCCTTTAACGCAGGATGGATGTGCCACTTTAAAACAATGCAAGTGTTATCAATGGGAACATTTTCACTATAAATCACTTTTGAATTTTTCTTCTATGGCTTGTATGTGATAGCACATTTGTTTGTAAAGTACACCCATCTCCAAAAACACAATGTTTTACCATTATATTTCTTAGCAAATTCCACTTGTTTTGATCTATCTACACATGTCAAAGGAAGTTTCTTAATTGCATTCTTTAACAATAATTTTGCTGATTTTATGCGTCTTTTTATAATCGAATAAAAAAATTTTTCTATATATCGTTTTTTTTTTATATTTATTGTTATGTGTTTTTTTAGTTGAATAATAATAAAATGAGTATCTTAATTATTTGTTGATGGTTTCTTCCCACTTGTATGCGTTTTGAAACAGGTTTTACTGCTTATCGCTCAACAGACAGTAGATAATTGTACTCAAAATACATTAGCGATTACTTTAGCTTTTACATTATCTTGATATAGAATTTAAATTTTTTTATATTAATCAGCTCTTAAAAATAAACTTTGATTTGTTTTAGGCATAATAAAACTCAGTTATAATTGATAACAAATAATAATGAAATTAAATTTTGAAAAAACCGCCAGGTAATTGTACATTTTATTAGAAAATAATTATGCTGAAAAAAATTGTTCTACACTAACATTTTAATAAACTGGAGTAATAATTGGTCAATAAATTTTATAAATTTATAAAAAATTAAAACAATTGAAATTTTTCAATTCAAAGTCATTTAAGTTTGAATATTGCAGGCAGTTATTGTTTTTGTTATAGTAAAATTTTAAAAAAACGTTTTACAAAACAACTTTTTTTAAATGTAATTTTTTTAAAATTATTTAAAAAGAATACTAAATAATGAATTTAAAAGACAAAAATAAATTGTTTTTTATAAATTATTGACTAATTAGATACCGATTGTTATTATTATTGGTGAGTTCAGATGTTAACAAATTTACAACAATTTATTTTTGTAACAAAAAATAATGCTAAGTTTTAACAACGTTTACATTTAGTGTTATAATTACCGCTTTTTTGTTATTTTAAATTTAATTAAATTAAATTAACTTGGTTCATCCTGAAACAAAAAATACAACATTTTAAATACATTGCAAATTTTTAACATTATTAATTTAATGCTAATTTTATATAAAAACTAAATATTAATACATTTTAAATTTTAAACTAGTGTTTTTATTTTTCATTATTTTTAAATATAAATATTTTGCTTTTATTTAATTACTTTTTAAGGATTTGAGCTATACAATTAAGTCTACAATAAATATTATAAAACTTAATACAGAAAATAATATAATAATAATAATAAATAAATTATTATATATACTAGCAAAACGTAAGTTTTATATTTATTTACATTATTTATTGGTATAATTAATTAAAATTATTATTGGAAAAATATTAAAGTTACATTAATTCTACTGCTTTAACTGGGATTTTTAAACCAATATTTTAATTATGTAGAGATTGCGTTAATAAAGGTGTACATATTAATAATTACACATAAATCTATGTTTTTATTTTAATATGTTTTCTTGATTGATCGCTTATGTTTATATAAAAATAATTAAACTTACACTAATCAGTTAATTACCGTTGATTTTGCAAAAAAAACTTTATAAAAAATTAACAATTACTTAAATTAGCTAACATTAAATATAAATTTATGCCTATTATTTAACTTTCAAATTGTTATTATTAAAAACTGTTTTGTATGGAAATTACGTTAATAAAACCGTACATATTAATAATTACACATACATGCATGTTTTTATTGTAGTACGTATTCTTGATTGATCGTTGATGTTTACATAAAAAGTAATTAAACATACACTCATCAGTTAACTAGTGTCGATTTTCTAGAAAAAAACATTATAAACTTTGTCTATTATTTATAATAATAATTATTTTTTAAATGTTAAATTACATAACATTAAAAATAAAGTTTTAATTATTATTTAACTTTACAAATTACAGTTATTAAAAGTTATTTTACATAAAAATTACAAATTAGTAATACATTTTACCATTATTTTTGTCATTGTTAAATATAACAGGGATTGGTATGTTTATTGATAATATTTATTATGCTTTAAGCGCGTCATTAATAGAAAAAAATTATTAGTTTAAATTTAATACATATTACTTGGTAATGTTAAATTAATTAGCGCTGCGTAAACTAACCATCCCACCTAAATGCAATACGTAAATATATAATTTTTAAAGTAGTGCAGATAAAGTGCTTTTAATTTTTTTATTATAATAAAGTTATTTAAAAAATAAACTAACTAGAAACTTTTATTATTATTTGTTTAATATAATGTTTGTTTAATTTCGTTAAAAAACAAATTTTATAAACTACATCGTTTACAAATTTTTAAAATTACTTACATTTGTATATATATATATATATGTTATATTAGTTATATTATTAATTAATTGTTTTTTGCAAAAATGTTATATAATTTTTCCGCTTTTAGAAAAATAGTCCTTATTCATACATTTATTTATATACTTTCATTTTATGTTAATTTACTTATTTAAAATGTTGATTTTATCATAGCTTGTTTTGCAGCTTTTGTAAGTTTGTTAGTGTTAGCAAAATATTATTGTTGTCAATTATACAAAACAATTGTTTGGAGCAACGTTTGTCATATATTTTACTCAAAACGTTAGCACAATGTTCAGTAACGTCGTTTAAATTGAGTGTATCGATGATGTGCATGTTGCTTTGCAAAAGTTGAATGTTGATCAAATTAATGTTAATATGTGTAAAATATTTTACATAAATAATTGATTTAACTGTTTGTTTTAGAAATTTAACGTAGTTTAATTATATTTTTAAAAGTAATCGAACAATGCAGTGATTAGATGTTAATAACGGGTCCATGTTTTTGGTAAAATAGTTCTGTGTGCATTATTAAAAACTGTGAGTAACTTCTAGTAAAAAAAATTAACTGTATTGGTTAAACTTTATAAAAAAACATAATAACAATAAAACAATTAAAATTTGTAGCTAATATGATTATATTTTATTGCAACCATTAGTTTATTGTAAAACCTTTATCTGCGTAACTGTAAATTTTGTTTATGCCTTTTTAGTGTGTCAAAAACTTACTCTTACAATTTTAAAAATAATTAAAAAATATCTAAGTTGACAACATATTGACTGATAATTGTTACCAAACCTTTACCACGAGTTTTAGCGTGCCACTGCGATTTAATTGTGGGATTAAAAAACAGTTGATAGATATCAGGTTAGTATAACAATATGCTTATTTAACAAAAATATTTAAATTAAGAAAAAATACATTTTGTACATTTTTTTCCTAAATAATTATTTAAATATAACTAATTTTAATAAAGATTTAAAAAAAATATATTTATAAAACAAGTGGTATTGTCATTCTACTAATTTAGGCGTTTTTTAAGCTTGTTTAAAAGTCGAAACGATAATATTTATTTTAAAATACTTTCAAGCATATTATTTGAAAAATTAAAACGAGAAATTAAAAAAAATAAAAACTAACTTTTTACAAAAGGGAAAAATGTTAGATTGCAACAAATTTTGTTAACTGTTGACATACAATAATTTTAATTATGAAAAGTTATAGAAGGCAAAAATAATAAAAAACGTTAATGGCATAACATTTTGAGGTGACGTTTTGTTTTATTTTAGTATTTGAATTGCTAATAAAGAAATTTTACGTTTTTTTTAACGTTGATTTCTTAATTAATTATTTATTATATTTTATATTATACACATATACATATTAAATTATTATTATTAAGTTAATTAAATTTTATATAGCAAATATGTTTACAATTATGTTATGTTATCTAATTAATATTTTTAAATATATATTTGTAAATTGCTTTAATTTAACTACCAGGCAAATTTAATTAAAATATGTACTCGCATTAAATGATAAAGCGCCAAATTCTACCGCATTTGCATTGCATTTACTAGTTTGTTTTAAGTAAACTGTCAGAACATGTACATAACTAATGACGTACTATGTTAATTAATACGAATAACTTAAAAATGCACTTATTTAACTTTTTTTTAATACGTAATTGTTTGTAAAATAAATTAAATCTTGTTTAATCAAAAATAATTAAAATCAAATGTATAACTTTACTTACAATGTTCTTATTATAACATAAATTAATTTTTAAAATTAAACTGAAAACAAAAACTTAATAACTATGCTAATAATTATTTTTAATTAAACTGTAATTTACAATTTATTAAAAAAAACTATTAGCACAATTATTAATAAATGAAAAACAAATAGACTTAAGATGGATGTTTAAAAACTAAATAATTATTTTACTGCAAACAACTCAAATATATCAGAAATTATTCAATTAATTAAAACTTATTCAACAATAATTATTAACATTAATATTTACCAATTAATTAACAGTTGTAAAGCAAGCATTTTACTTAAACCTAATAAAAAAACTGCAGTCTATTAAGGCTCTGCATGCTAGCAATTAGACCATTACTGTTTACAATAATAAAAGAAATATATTATGAATTTTAAGACAGTTGATACTTGGCATATCTTACGAATCACACTTGTTCTAATTTTTTTTCTATTAACAAATTTAAAACATTATCGCCCAAATGCTTGCACCTCCGGGTTTTTAAAATTAACTAAAAAAGAATTATTAATAACCATAAACCTATATTGAACATTATTAATAATTATTACAAATTTGCTTATTAACATAACTATTCTACTGTAAACCGTGTAACTAGCCTTGTTTATTACATTACTAGGTTTCTTGAAAAAAAAAGAATGTTTAATATACTGCATGTTTCTGGATTATAAATTTGTTTTCAATAGTATATCAGGTTAAAAATTAAATAAACATTTAAAACTACTAGAAAAACACGATCACAACTTAAGCTGGCTACAACATTATTTTTTTATAAAATACTGCTTACATAAATTGGTTCTAATAAATCAGAATTAACAGAAAATAATAATGGAGTTCCATAAAGTGCAGTACTATTTTTGTTTTTATTGCAAGTACTACAGTCATTACATTTGCTTAATTTTTTTGATGATATTGTTTTGTGCACAAAGCGTTTTTCAAATAATAATTTGAACAAATCTAAATATTTTATTAATATTCTATTAACAAAATGCATGATAATTAAATTTACAACAAGGTGTCTTAAAAAACAATGGAATTAAAAAAACGTTTAAATTAAATGAAACAACTATATGCAAATGTAACAAAATTAAGTATCTTCGGGTAAAAATAAATAGGATACTTTCCTTATACGATCATGTACACCATATATTTATAAAAAAAAGTATTATGCAACTAAATAAGATTACTAACAATATAAAGGCTTGACTATTATATTACTAAATTGTTCGTTACATTATGATTTGGTGGTTTAACATTATATTGCTCAACTATATTTTTTCTTGTCTATTAAAACAAGACTATGTTGTTTTAAAAAAATGCATACTTTTGATTTACTCTAACCAGTTTCATGACTGAATATAAGAAAAAGGTTTGAGCGCTTTTGTAAAAAACATTATACTGCTACAAAAACAATAAAAAAACGTTATTTTGGAAAAGAACAGCAAATAGTGATTACAGATAGGAAAATTAAACTTTGATTTCGAGTATTTTTAATGCCAACGAGTTTTTTTTGTTGCTGTTGTTGTAATTGTTGTTTTGTTGCCCGATGCTTATTTTTAAAACAAAATAGTTTTAAATAATAATGTATATTATTAAAAAATGAATATTATTGGTATCACAATTTGCAGGAATTAAATTTTCTACCATATTGGATAATGTTGTTAATAAACCTTTAAAATTGTGTATACATTTAGCATCAAGAAATAAAAGTAATAATAATTACCCATTACAAAAAGTTTTAAACAGTTCTAAAACTGTTGAAAAAACAATAAGAACTTGCCTGCACATAAAACCAAAACTAATCAATACAATAAATAATGTATGTTATACTTATCCAAAATATTAATCAATCTAGAATTAAACATAATTGAACTAATTACAAATTTATTAAAATAGGAATCATTTTGCCTAAGCATTTATTTAAACTAATTTGGGCATTATACAGTATAATATAATAACTCACTTAATGTATAGTAATTTTGATTGTTTTAAAATTAAATGTTTACTGTATTTACTATATTTATATTTATTAACAAATGACATTCTATTTTATTTTGCTTACATTATTTGTACTACTACCTTTTAAATTTTTGTTGTTAATTATTTTATATTAATAGTAAAAATGTATTTTACGCTGTATGTATCTCTAGTAAAATATTTAAGCTTAATAATAATAATTAAAAACAGTTTAATCAATTTAATTTAAATGTTAATGCAATTTTATTTTTAAGTAAAACGAGGTAAGTATTATTATAAATTGTATTGTTAAATATAAAAAAGTTAAAAAAAGTAATAACTATTTATTTTTTAAATTAAAGTTTTACAAAATATGTAATACGTACATTACTGTACTGTTATTTGTAATGTGTCAGGGTGGTCTACCGCTACAGCAATAGATTTGGACCTCTATTTAAATCCCAATACCGGCACTATATTGCGGATTTACGTACAACGTTTAAAATAATAAATACAAAATAAAATAAATAAATAATATTAAATATGCATATTTAAAATGTGTTTACTACATTGTAATAATAAAATAATTGTGTTATAAAATGTAAACTAGATGTATATGTTTAAATAATGTATAGACAAGGTAACAACTACGGTTAATGTTTGTAAATTAAGAATTAAATATTAATTAATCATTTTGAATACACTTAGACACAAATGTCTATTTTAAGTAATATAATTACAACTTACCACATAGTTAATGTACAAAAATAACATTTACAGTACATATTTTATTTGATTGTATTTATTTTATGTAATCTAATAAAATAAACTCAATTTTATAATTAAATGGTACATTATTTTTTGTATTTATATGTATATAAAATGTTTATTTCTGGTAATAATAGAATATTTTAATTGTTTACACAAAATATATTGGAAATAACTTGTAAAAAAAATAAATGTTTATATTACTATTTAAAATTGTTTAAAATGTATAGTAAAATATAAAATATTTAACAATTTTTATAGAAAAATAGAAAAACTGTTGTTTTGTGCTCTATTTAGATTTTGTGTTTTATTTTAAAAATATCTAACTTTTTGTAATACATACTTTTAAAAATGGTTTAAATATAGACATTAAGTAACATGATTAACAAATTATTAAAACTTTAAAACAAATACACAGTGTCACCTATGTCAATAATTTAAATGCCACTAAATGTTTACATGATTTTTGAAGCACTATTAAATATAGGTAAACCAATTTGATAAACCAATTTAGATCTGCAAAAATTTCTTATAAAACACATTTTATTTTTTATAAACTATAATTTATTTTAGTTATTGTTTAATTTAAAATAAATGTAATAACGGTTAAATTTGAACTGAGCAAAAGTAAATGTATGGCATCTGTTTTTGCATATCACATGGTTTGCATATAATATTTTTATATTGTAGATTTAACTTTATGTAAGTAGGAAATAAATAAATTACTTTTGTTTTATTATTTTATATTATAATTTTTATTACTTATTATTATAATTGTAAATATTTATATTAAACCTTATTAACTGGATAGTAATATATATATATATATATATATATATATATATCTAATAAGCTCTGATTTTTACTCACATAATTGTTAATTTAAAACTGTTATTTTATTAAGTTTAATTAAATATTTCTTATAGTTATATGTGTTTAATGACCTGCAGTATAATTTAATAACTGATTATTAATTAATTGTTAACATTTTTGTTTATAATATAAATATAAAATTAAATTAATTGTTTTTAAAAATAAAATATTTATAAATGCAACAAATACATGGTTTTAATATGTTATACTAATATAAGTATGTTTTCTAGTACAAAACAGAAAATACTTAGTTTATCTATGCAACTATAATAGTTAAATACTCTAGTACAATAAATTGTCTTTTAAGTTTTACTATGTAAGTAATCTTATATTTTAATTAATTTTAATATAAAATAATTGTACAATATAAAAAAAATTTTTATTAAATTATTACTTTGTTAATGTATTTGCATTTTTTATAAATAAAATATTATTAAAACATCAATTTAATTTTTAACATAATGTTAATTATATAATAATAACATATATAGTAGGTAAACAAGCTTGTAATTAAATAAGTTTATTTATGTTTTGTAACTTAAGTAAACACAATTGTGTTTATAATTTATATATAAATAATATTCCAGCTATTAATTTATTTAAAAATATCATATATTAATTTTTTTAAATTATTATTATTTATGGTTATTGGCTAAAGTACTTCAGTAGAAGTAGCATTTAACACACATAAAATATGTACAATTATAAAAATATAATACAATTAGCAGTGTGTAACATTAGTCTAAAAATAAATAAATAAATAAGTAAAGTAAGATTTAATTGCTTAAAAAAAGAAAACCCAAAATCAACGTATATTCAATTGCATGTTACCTAAAACATATATACTATTAATACGCAAAATCTAAAATGTTTAGAATAATTTTAATCTTTTGTAAACTTACAAATAAACAGTTTTAATTTAAAATTATTAAATAATATTTAACATTTTTTTCTAATTTTTTTAATTTTAAAATAATTTTTATAATAAGAGTAAAACAATTTTTGTATTACGAATAATCAATTTTGCAAAAAATTTAATTCAAATTTTAATATAAATTTATTTTGTAGGTTGGCGTAATAAAAACAATTATATATTTTAATAAATTGTTATGTATATAAATAAAATAAATAAATAACATTACTTATAATTAATTATTTTGTTTAATAATGTTTCTATCTTTTTAAAATCTTTTTTAGCTTATTTTTTTTATAATTTAAAAAAAATACTGTATTCTATTTAAAATTATCCAGTTATTACAACGTTATTAAAATATATAAATTTAAAAATTAAAAATGAATACAAACATTAGCCATGTTGTTGTACCAAGTGTATGTACATTTTTATTTTTAAATATAATTATTAAATATGTGTAGAGTTTAAAAATATATAATTTAATCTAATGTTGTATACTTTATTTAATATAACAAATATATAAGCATACTCTATTATATTATTTTACTATAAAGCATTTTAGTAATTTTTCGGACTAACATGTAGTTTAAATTTAAAAAAAAAAAATTTGTGTAGCTTATTAAATTGAACTAAAATGTATTTTATAGCCAATAGTAGTAAGTTTTAAAAAACATTAATGTATGTGTATATTTATGTAGCATTATATAATATGTTTTATATTTTTGTGAATAACTAGTATATATATATATGTATATAATTCTTACATTAATAAGCAAATGATCATCTTATTATTTTTACTTTGTAGATGTTACTATAAGTAAGACTACGTAAAACTTATAAATAATATTTTGTGTTTTACACTATAGTATATATAAAAACAATTTAACTAATATACATGTATATTAGTTAAATTGATTTTATTAAATTGTTAAAAATTTTGTAATGCCGAAGTATATTAATTAGAAAACAAAAATATTTTTATAAAAAATAATAACTAATGTAATCAAATTATTTCAATTACTAATTAAAACATAATTAACTAGGTAATATTTTAAAGCTTTTAACATTGTCAAAGATACTTAGGAAATTAAAAAAATAAAATATTTTATTTTATACACATTTAAATTATGATTTAATTAATTATAATAATTTTTAAAATACGTTGGCAATTTGCTATTTATTTTTATAAATTAATTTTTTAGACGACGGTTGTAAGTAACAAAAAATTATATTAAGTTTAATATACATGGACAATTTTACTTTATTAATATTATAAAACATTTTGGCTTTAAAAAATTAATCATGGGGCAATAAGACAAGAACTACAGCAAAAAAAAACAACAACAAAGTCTTGTAATTTAAAAAAATTAAAAAAATGTTTCTATATATATGGACATTCTGCCAAACTTGTTGCTTGATTCCATAAAACATTCATTTTAATTAAATCTTTTCGAATATTTCATAATTGTTAATCTTAAAAGCCATTTTTGCCGGTTATTTGTGTGGTAAACATAACATTTGACAATGTAATATTTTGTTGTTTAATTGTAACAATGTTATGTAGTAAACGACAGTTTGCTTTTTTTGCAATTTAACAATTTACATTTTAATTTTATTATTTGAAATGTGATTGCGCTAGGTACTCTATAACATACCCCTAAGACACCCGCAATAACGATCATCTATTATTTTATCAATCTTGTCCTTTCGTTTCAACGTTTTATTTCTATGTATTGCAGTAAAAATAATTATTAATGCGTACAAACAAAGATTTTAAAGTAAATAGAAGAACATAATCATATTAATTTAAGTCTATTAAAAACTGACATTGTCTTTTTAAGTTTGGCGTAAACATTAATTTTGGTTTTTTTCTCTTTACCAACAATGTTTCCCAGATATGTAAATGAATTAACAATATCAATATGTTGTTCACTATTTTTAATAGTCGAAACATTGTATGACTTGGAGCACAACACTTTTTTTTATCAATTAATCTTTAAGCCTTTACAAAAACTGATATCACCGAGACGTGTTGTTATATTTTGCATCATTTCTGGTGTTTTACTAAGTAGACCAATATTATTTGTAACATTAAAAATTCTTAATTATCTATAATTCTATTTAATACAATAAAATATTTTTTTATGAATCGAGTCATAATAAATTCAATTACTACAGGAAACATAAACGGTGACAAAATACATCATTGACGTACTCTCGTGACAATTTCAAACATACCAGTATGACCACTATTTGTTCAAACACAGAAACTTAAATTTTAGTATAACGCACAATAATATTTACATAATTTAACAGTATTTATTAAAACTTAACAATTTTTACAAAGTTTTTTAATGTACACTGTTAAAAGTTATTATAGAATTATTAAAATTAATTGTAAGTAATTGCCAACATTTTTAATTTTGTTTAATAATGTTACAAAAGGTCACTATTTGTTCAATACAAAGTTTTTTCCAAAAACTTGCATGTTGTTCTCGAAGGTATTTATTAACCGCATTATTTAAACAATTTAGCATTACTTTGCAAGACGTCTTACCAGGAATAAACAATAAAGTAATGTTGCGCCTATTATTGCAATCGTTTAAACATCTTTTTTGAAAAGAGTAATAATTATTTCGTGCAGTCAAACAGTTAAAACTTGTTTATTATGCCATATAACAGTAAATAAATAAACAAGCTTACTTACTACAAAATCACTTCCAATTTTGAGCATTTTTGCTATTATTCTGTTAAGTGTTTCTGCATTATTGTTTTTTAACCTTTGAATAGCACAAGTTACTTAAGTTACAAAAAGATCATCAATACACATTTCCAGATTTTTAGTTTCATTTATATTATTATTATTATTAAAATATATAAGAGTATTTAGCATGAAACGATTAAATACATTTTTAAAATGCTCTATCCATGTAGATAATAGCTAATTATCTGTTAGAAATAAACAACAAACATTTTTTATTTGGAACAATTGTGTTCTTTCTAACTTTTGACAATAACTGTTTTAAGTTAGTAATGTTTAATCATTATTATTTATGCTATTAACCTAACTATGTAGTCCAACATTTGAGAGGTACCCTAATTTGTCTATGTTCAATTTTGCATTAAAATTACCAATTAATATGTTGATATCTACTTTTAACAATTTTTAACAAACTTTTAATTTATTATAATATATATATTTGTTTTTTTTTGTAGCCTCAGTAGGGGCATAGACATATAAAATTGTTACTTTTGCAAATGTAATGTTAAATTTGGCTGAAATGAATCGGTCGCACACGGGTTTTTATTTACTCATAATTTTAGCAGCATTGGTACTTAACTTAATACTAATTTTATAATATAACAATATAAAAATAATGTATTTTTATTTTTGAAATAAAACTGGTCTTTCCATCGCATTTTGCTAACACCCCAACATATCTTAGTTGTACATTTCATTACTCGAAAAACTTGTCCTAGCTATCCAGTACAAAAAATGTGCGCAAATGCTATATCCCAACAATGATAAAGGTTTTGACATTAAAAATTTGCAAATCAAAGATTGACTTTTCTTTCGGTTTTTATTCAACCCTGTTATTTCTGTAAATTTGTCATCCAGATACGTGCAGGTGGCTGCCGGAATGGCGTTTTGTTATTATTTTTGTAACATTATATTTTTTTACAAAGAACGGGTTTTTAAAATATTTAATTTAAAATAAATATTTCTTACAATTATATTTGTTTACTGTGTTATATATATATATATATATATATATATATATATATATATATACATGCACGTAGCATATGCAGTGCTATAAACATTTTAAATTATTGATTTTATTTACATTGCAGATGGAGATCAAAGTAAAAACAAATTTATTAATAACACTAAAAAATAAATGCATTTTGTTTAAAATGTTGTATAATGCAATTGTTAAATTGTATTGTTATTTATAAAATATTGTTTATTTATAATTAATTATTTATTTTTTATTTTATTTTATTTATGATTATTAACTTAAATACTACAATAGAAGTAGCTTTCAACAAAGCATTATATACACAATTCCTGAACGTCTTTATTAAACTAAAGAATTGTAGCAATTATATAGCATAAAACAAAAAAGTTACTTTAATTATAAAAGTATGTAATAATTAAAATAAAAGTATAATTTTAAGGATATATAGTGTAACTAATAAAATATTTCCATACAATATTAACACACCGACAATATAGTTTGAGTACAATTGTAATTTTTTAAAAACAGTGTATTTTATTGTTTGAATTAATTGAACATAAAAAACAATTTCAAATAAATATGCAAAAAAATAATTGTTTAGAAAAACATATGGTAAACAAATTTATAGAATTGGCGACAACATGTTTAACAAATTTACATGCTATATATATACATTGAACACAAGTTGAATTTGTTCAACTTTAAAAATCGGTTTAAATTATTAATATAAAATGCAACGTCAAATTTAAAAAAAAACAAATCACATAGAATATTTTAGTTACTAAATTATTCATTAAATATTTAAAAGAACATGTTTAATAATTACTGTAATTGCCCTTTTAAAACATTTGATTAACGCGGTTTGAAATGCTGTCAATAAGATTGTTAATATAATCTTGTTTTATTACATATTTAGTATGCTTAGTAATGTTGCACTTTAACACACCAAAACATTTTTAGACACATTTATCTCCAGACAGTTAGATGGTAATTGAATAAAACATTTTTTTATTTAAGTTTTTTTAATGTATAAATTTAAATATAAAACAAACAAAATAAACTTAAATATATATAGCCTTACGTAGTTAAACGTATAACATTACTATCCCCGGCATGGCTGTGTTGCATTTTATTATGAACATTTTTCTTTATTAATAAAATACAATTTTTACTATCTTAGGTACCAAATATATTTTTTGTTTTATAGGTTTATTATACTTAATAACAAACAAACACATCACTTATCCAAGACGAGCTTTTCTGATTACAAGAAAATAAATGATTTTAAAAATTAGGCCTTTATATACCTTGCTTTTACTGAAATAGTAAATTGCAAATTATTTTTTTATCAGAAAAATATACTGAGTGCCAATAAAATTATTATCTTACAATCCACTTGTTATAAAACATACATCTACATTATTTTGCTATTTATTAATAACAGATTTATCTATTAGTAATTCAAATGTTAAACCAACTTTTTTGAACGACTTTCTATCAACAAGTAACTAAATTATTGTATATTATTTTGATTACAAAATAAGCTCGATATCACTTATTTTTAAATCAATTTAAATGTGTTTATCATTTTTTATAAAACAGTGTTAATTGTCATTAAAATGGTAATTTTGTCTGTCGTTGATATTTATTTTACAAAACGAAAACAAACAAGGGAATTAATTAGATTTACAAAGTCAATTATAATTAAAAATTTAAATAAATTTTCAATTACCATAACAACAATTTATTTTTAAAAAAACAATAAAAAATGTTTTAAACATATTTTTAAATTTCTACATTTTAATTTTAATTAACATTATCAATGTATACATTTTAATAAAATTTAGCTCAGAAATTAATAATAAACTAATGTTTATACAAATTATCTACATATAACTTATTATCCACATATCGATAAGCATTGTTTTAAAAATATATTATTTTGATTAACTCAGCATTTTAAAATAAATATTTTCAAGTAAATGTAAAACACATCATAAATATTTTACATTATTTTAAAATTTTAAAATTTACTTTTACTAAAATATAATTAAAAATTAATTAAACTTTTTTTTTTAATGTTACACTAAGTGTTTTAAAAAATGTACCTATATTTAAAAAAAAACATCTAATATGTGTAACACAAAACGGAATGCATTAGTAATACAGCTCTAGATATGTTTTTAGTTTTGCATGACAACGATAGCAATCAGCAATATTATTATATTATTATATTTTAATGATACGTTTAAACGGTTTTTTCAGATTTTAATTGTAAGTAATGTTATATTGTAAATATAAAACAAAATTAGTTATTATAATGTTATTCTTTAGCAATTATTTTATTATCTAAACTATTATTTGTATATATATATATATATATATATATATATATATATATATTATTCTTACTTTATATAGATTGTTTACAAGTTTTGTAGTCATTTGTATGAACTTGTTTATAATATGGTTCTATTCACAAACATGTTTTTTTAAATAATTAATTTTTTTATACATTATTAAAATTAAAGAGTAGTTACATTTATAACGCATTCAACTAGATAGGTATTAAATAAAACATTTAAATTAAATTAAATAAATATATGTACCAAATAATTTATTTTGGTATACACACAATTAACAAACGTAACTGGTGTAAGCACTTAAAGCAAATAGTTGTGCTAATGCATAAGAAAACTAGAAAAGCTGATTTATAATAATTACATTGTTAAGTTATTTTCTAATTTCTGTTTTTATTTTTAAATCTTATAATGTTTATTTTTATTTAAACAATATTATGTTGTTTTAAAAAAATGTTAAAATTTGCAAACATTAAATATTCTGTATTATTAAAAAATGTTGATAACTAATATTTTAAATCGTGTGTACAATTAGGATTAAAACAAATATCTGTTAAAATATTTATATTTTCTAAACAAAAATCTTCTTTGCATAAAAATAATTTATTTAAATCATTTTAACTGTTATACTTATCTAAAATATTAATAAATCCAAAATCAAATATAAATAAACTTTTACAAAAAACTTATCGTATTAGGATTAATTTAATCTTTCCATCTATACATTTATTGGAACTATTTTGAACATTATACATTAAAGCATTACCATAATTTATAATAATTTTTTAAACATTATATATTTTATTATATTTTAACTTTAAAACATTTTATTTTTATTTTGTTTCAACTATATATATGTATATATTACTTTATAAAATAAAATTGTTATGTAAAATTAGACCAAGATAAAAACCATAATATAATTAATAATGATTTAAAAAATAATTAAATTAATTTTATTATCATACAACTAAAATAACGTTTTAATTATTTGTATATTAATTTGTAAATATAAATAATTAAAATGTAATTATTTCTGTTTTTAGAGAATTACATTATGTGTGACAATTTTTGTGTTATTAATATTTTTCTTTTTATAGGTACGGGTAATAAAATTAATGTTCATTCCAGAATTTGTAATATATATATATATATATATATATATATATATATATATGTATAAATTTTCTTTATTTTGTTTATATAAAAATGTATTTTATTTTATTTTGATTATGCTGGAACATTTTGTATTAAAAAAAAATATTATTATTTATTTTTCCAATTGTGTAAAAATATTGCATTTTATATTATTTAAAATATCAAAGTTTTATTAATAATTTATCGACTTTTTTGCATTATTTATCAAGTAACCCAATTGCTAGAATGTTATTTTCAGATTACTATAAACATTACAAAATAATATTTATTAATATGTTTTTAAATTTTTATACATACTATATTTTACTTATTTTGAAATTAATACAAGGTACACGTTTTGTATTAATTAACATAAATAAGTTAATTATTATGCAGGGTCCAAAAGAGGACTTGTCAATAAAATATGTATTTTTATTTTTCTGCTTCAACTTGAGAGATAGTTTTATTAACAAAATAAACATAATTAAAAGTAATTATTTTTTATAATTATAATTTTTGCTTATAAATATTTTTATAATAATAGTTGTACTTACAAATTAAGTTAATGACAAAACAATTATGCAATATCAATTATAAAAAAAATTTATTTTGCATAATTTTACAAATGTTTGCATAACCCAACATACGTAACTGCATTTTATTAAAACATTATTAATTGGTTTTAAATGTTATATGTATATAATGTTTAATATTTATAACGGTGTAAACATATTAATACTTTTTATAAAAACTTGGCCCCTATTTTCGTTTTATTCAGTTCTCAAATTTTTAATTTTACCTCTTAATTTTGGCACAAAGTTAAACATGTATGACAATTGAATACAATAAGTTTACATAACAAAAACATATAAATTAAAATTATAATTTTTATTTAAATATTGAACAACTTGCATATTTATTTGAGGTGAGTACAAGGACTGTATACAGAGGTTAAAAGATTATACACGTCCTTAATCAGCAGGAATTGGACCTGCACTATCAACTAGTAAAATAAATAATTTGTTGGTTATTATTAAACAAAATAATACCCATTAAACAAATATAAAACGTAGAGTCAGTTAAATGTTTACATTAACAACACATTATAGAAGAAAATATATAAAAAGCGTTTATTTTGTTTCTAAAGACCAATTTATTTACTGACGGTTGTTATTTAAAGTAGAAACCATTGACAGTGCCATTCGCTGTTCCAATTTTTTTAAAAACTACAGTTGCACCACTAAAAAGGTTGCGCTTTTATTACGACTTAATAAATATTATGGAAGTAAAGTTAAACAACAGCAAAACAAGTTGCCTGTTAAACAAATCAATAATCATTTTTTAACATTATTTGAAATTTAACTACAATAAAATGCTTCCGGGTATTTAGTGGTTGTTTAAGTTAATGTTTTTTTATTGTTTAATTATTTGTTATACTAAAATAATGTTTAATATATTAATGTTATTGTTAATAGGTCTAATATGTTTAACTAATGTAAGAAACGTTGATTAATTTTAATAAGATCATTTTGTTACTGCTCAGTTAAGCCTTAATACTTTAAATAATGTTTATTATTAAAAGCACACGTTAGTTACATTACGTTTTTTTATTTATATATATTTATGTATATCAGAGAGTAAGAATGTTATTTTTTCTAATGCTGATAAAATAAATGTAACATTTGTGGTATTTATTTTAAAAAATAATATGTTTTAACGTTTCAATTATCATAGAATTTACATATTATAATTTATAAAAAAATGTAATTAATTTTAATATTTAATTTTATGTAGATAATGAAAGTAATTTTATTTAATTTTGAAAAAAAAATAATAATTAAAAATAAATTTTTTAACGGTTTGTACAATATTGCATATACGAATGGCATCTTGTTAAATATTATAGATATACTTTATTATTATATTTTGCACTAATGAATATAATATTAATCCAAGTTTAAAATACTAATATTAATTTGTTTAATTAAAAAAATAGAAATTATTCTTATTAAAAAATAAAATTTATTAAAATGTAATTTATAAGAAAAATAAACGTTTGGTAACAAAATTTAAAACATATTAATTAATTTTATATTGTAAATAAGTAAAAGACATGTATTTAATTAAATATAATTCCGTTTTTCAGTAAGTATCAGTAAGCATTATTATACAAAAAATAATATTACATTTTACTATTAACAAGTAAAGTACATTAATAATTTTAAAAAAATATTTAAATGTTATATTAGAAACAATCTAATTATTTAAATCGCGTTTTTCTAATAATCAAATGATTATTTTGTTACATAAATATTTTAGTTTTTCAGCTTTATTTTAAAATTATAAAATAAATTTTAAATCAGTGTTTTATTAATTATTGTTTAATGTTCTATTAATTATGTGTTTTATTTAATGAATTATTTTACAATTCAAGTTTGCTATTTAACATAAACTTCTTTATTATATTGTAACTTTATTGGCTTATACTATTAGTGGAAAATTATATTGTTTTTAATAATACAAATGTATTTAAGTAAATTATTATTATTATTATTATTATTATTATCATAAATATTACAATATGCTATTGCTTTAAAAAAGTAAACATGGGGTAATAAAACAATAATTACTGCAAAAATAACAACAATAATGTCTCAAAGTTAAGAACATAACCATTATGATTTGATTCTATTGAAAACTGACATTGCCTTTTTAAGTCTGTCTTTAACATTAATTCAGATTTTTTTTGTTTATACAAATGATGGTTCCCGGATTTGTAAAGGAATCAACATTATTAATATGTTTTTTAATAACTTTAATGAGCAAATCATTGTTTGATTTAATGCAAAACACTTTTGTTTTTGAACAATAAATCTGTAAGCCAATACAAGAACTCATGTCACTAAAATGTGTTGTCATATTTTGTATTATTTCTGTAGTTTTACTAAGTAGATCAATATTATCTGCAAAATCCAAGTTTGTTAATTTCCCATAATCTTATTTAATATCGTAAGACAAATTATTTATAGATTGAGTTTCGTACAACTACCGCATAATATTTACATATTTTAACGGTATTCTGTTAAAATTAGCTATTTTTTTGCAAAGATTCTTAAAGTACACTGTCAAAAGCTTTCGTAAAATCAATAAAAAATGTGTACGTAAAATACCAGGAATTGAATAAAACCCAGTGTTTTTTGTAAAACGACAATCTTTACTTGGCACATTTTTTGCACAGTTTCTAATTGTTTTATACAGCAATGTCTGTTGACCATCCGATTTTTTTATTTTTTTTAGATTATGTAATGTATTTTTTAAATAACTGTAAACTTGATTTGAGATATTTGGCTGTTTAAGTTTTTAAAACATAAATAGATGAATTTTTGTGGTTTATATTGTTTTTAATTTTAAACAAAAGTTTCCAACAGGATAATTGTAATTAAACCCTAGAATTGCACTGCGGTATGCACTTACTTTTTGTAATAAAAATCGTCATTATGTACTAATACAAATTTAGTCAATTTTTTTTTGTTTTTCCGTCTGAAGAAACCCACGTTGTTTTGTGTATATTTTTGCTAGCGATAAATGTGTTACCAACACTCATTTCACTATGAATGTTTAACGTCAACAATCTATAACCATTATTACTTATGCTATTAGTCTAAACATTTAGTACAACACTTAAGAAGTACCCACATCTGTCTTTGTTTAATTTTGCAATAGAACACCGATCAATATGTTGATAATTCTTCTTGGCGTATTATCCAAAAACTTTGTAATTGATCATAAAAAAATATTTTTTTACTTTTTTTCAGTAGCCTCAGTAGATGCATAGATTTGCACAATTGTTACTTTTGCAATTTGTTGTTGAATCTGGCTAAAATGATACGGTCAGTCACAGGTTTCTATTCAATAATAGCTTTAGCAGCATTTTTACTCAATATAATACTAACTCTATTAATATATTGTTTTTATTGTTCAGAATATAAACTTGATGTATCGTCATTTTTAAAATAACCTTGGCCGTTTTATCACATTTTTTTAATACCCAAAATATTTAAGTTGTATTTTATATTTTTTAAAGGACTTGTCTTAGCTGTCCAGTATAAAACATGTGTGCACATTTAATGTTCCAACACTGTTTAAGGTTTAGGCACTAAATGTTTTGTCAATTAAAGCTTGAGCTTGTTTTTGGTTTTTACTCAATCTATTTATTTGTGCAACTCTGTTATGCAGATACGTGCGATTAATTCCTTGCCGTTGTTTGTCAAAATGATGTCCTTTTATTGTTTTTGTAGCAGTATAATGTTTTTGCAAAAGCTAGTTTGCCAATCTTAAACTCTAACCCTACTCAATTATCCAAGTTTGAAACTGGCTAGACTAAATCATTTTAATCTAAGGTAGCCAATTAAAATAATAATTAAAAAAATAATATAAAAGTATTTTTAATTTATAACATTAGCACAAATAATAATTAATAAAGTAAAATTAAATAAAACATATTTTTTATAGACGTATCCAGTAAGTAAAATTGTATATTAGGTTTTTTAATTATATATATATATCTCAAATAAAAATATAAAAAGACGTAAATTGTGAAATGAATTCATTTTGTATATTCTCGTCAATCACAAACATATAACATTTTAGTATATATATATCAAGAAAAAAGGGGGGTACAGATAACATGTAGATTAGTACAACTCAAATATTTTTACACAAACATTACGCCCAAGCTAAGTTTAATGTAGTGACGAACTGTTTTCGTGCACACAAAACAGGTTTTAACGTGTGAATGTAAACAGATTCGAGAATTTTTAACATGTTCGAAGCTGGAGAAGTAATTAGCACTTTAAAACAATTTTTTAAATTGATTTGATGTTTGGTTTGTAGTAAGTGACGTAATATGGAGGATGTACATAGGTGTTCATTTTTGTTTGACTTCTTATTGATCTAGTTAGGAATGTGTTCTTTAGCCCGATTAGATAAGCGACGCATTGTCCGACCAATGTACTTGTCACCGCAACTGCAAGTAAACTGGTAAATGCAATGCAATGCGGAAAATGTGTCTTTAGCCGATTTAATGTTGGGCAAAGGGAGACCTTTAGTAGTAAACAACATTATTACTTCAATCAATAGAAAAGTCCTTTTTATGGCTGTTTTAAGACGGATTTTAAGGAGGTTTATAATGTCATCTCCTTTAAATGGTAGTTTTATATATATATATATATATATATAATATTATTTTCAGTAATTATAAAAAAATAATTTTAAAAATTAATAATATTTTTTATTACAGGTTTAACTTTAAGTAATTATTTAATTAATAATAGTACATATAATGTTAAAGTAATGTTTCAATGTTTTTAATTATAACATTTTTAATATTCTGCTTAAATAATTTAATACTTACCATTTAAATTATTTACTAATATATATATATATATATTGTTGTTAATCTCTGATATTTAAATTTTTTACGACAAACATCTTTCAGTAGTGGATATTTTAGCGCAGCCGAACGTATACCTACAATTTAGTGCCGGTACTTGGATTCGAATCGATGCTTACCGCGTACAACTTTGAACGCTATACCGCTAGATCACCTTGATACAGTCAAACAAAAAACATTGTATAAGACTTATAATATTTTAGTTAAAATAATAATTTATAACTAAAAACCTAAAATAAATGTAATTGTAAATAGTAAAACGAAATATTATTATACACCATAAACATAGAATTATATAAATATAATTATATTGTAATATACATTATATAAATCTTTTACTTTAAAAATAAACATTGACCAATAAGACGGCAATTACAACAAATTAAAACTGAAAGCTTATATATATATATATATATTACTGTTATAACAATAAATATTCGTTAATTAAAAATAACCGTATAATTTTACATTATATTTAAAGCAATTTCAACATTTTTTATATATTATAATTGCACATGAAAGAAGTGTTTATAGCATTATTTGTATACATTGTAAATTGTTCTTAAATGTTTTTACACAATATAATATTTTTTAAAATTGTTATATACGTATATATATTTTAAAGATTTATTATTATTTTAAAATTTAAAAAGAATTTTAAGCGATTATTTTGGATGAGAAATAATTTATTCTAGCTATAATCAATTACAAACTTTGTTCCATGATGTGTCAAGAAAAGACATTAAAATGGTAATCGGTGATTTCAATGCAAACTTAAAGAAAGACAGATTTGGTTATATTTTAAATGTCGGACTACATGGCATAAATAATAATAGCTATAAATTGTTAACGCTAAACGATTACTTTGGAAAGAGCAATAGGAACACTTTTTTGCTTAGAATAATATACAAAAGTCAATGTGGGTTTTTTCAAACGGAAAAACAACAAATGTAAATGACTACATTTGTATTAGCACAAAATGGCAATTTTTGTTGTAAAACATATGTGCATCTCACAGTACAAATGTTAATTATGACTACAATAATGTAATTTAAAATTTTTATTTAAAATTAAAAATAATAATAACCATAACAAAATTACATACATTTACGTGTGAGAAGATTAAACAATCAAATATCTTAAATCAATTTTACAATACTTTAAAATCTGACAAAAGTAGAAAAGTCTAATAACTAATAGAAATTGTTTTATAAAACAATTATTAACTGTGCAGAAAATGTGCTGGGTAAAAGATATTGCTCTACTAAAAAACATTGAATTTTATTAGTTACTTATTTAATGATAAATATATAAATTTAGATAAACAAATTAACAATAACTACCGCAGTGATAAAAATAATTGGTTTAAAAACAGATGCAAAGAAACAAATGAGGCAACAGTAAAAAATAATTTTAAGACTCTGCATAAAATTGTAAAACTGCTATAAGAGTTATAAAAAACAAAAAATAAGTTGTTTTGATATTTAAAAATAAAATAGTATTAACAAAAATATTAAAATTATATACTTTGTTTGTATATGTTTTAAAAGAATTTAATTTAATTATTTTTACAATTTATTCCCTAAGCTTTTAATTGTAAGTAATATAATAAAATAATATATTTTTATATATAAATAGTTCTAAGAATATTAAGAAAAATTTAAAACACATTTACAGTACATGCAAAATTTAAAGTCTCTTTTTCTCTCGCTTTATATATATATATATATATATATATATATATATATATATATATATATATATATATATATATATATATATATATATATATATATATAATTAGCATTTCTAGCATTACTTTGTTATATTAAACACATTAATGTTTTTTTTTAATACTTTTTATCATTATGTTATGTATATAAAAAAATATAAAACTTAACATTTTTTATCAGTTTTAATATAAAATTTTAATGTTGAATAAAAACAAAATTGAAACATTTTTTAACTAAATAAAAGCAAGTACTTGTTTGAAAACAAATTTTAATATAAAAAAATTATATTTATAAAATATATAATAAAAGGTATATACCGCTTTATAAATTTTTACGAGTTTTAAACGTGTAAACTAAATTCAGTTTTCTTATTACATATTAATTTTTTTAAATTACCAAGTTATATACACTTTTATATATACTACTTAAACAGTTCCAAAACATATTTTGTAAAACAAATTAAATTATACTATTTAGCTATTCTATAATTAAAACAAGTTATTTTCTGCAATGTAAAATATATAGCGTACATTACTATCAAGTGCAACTACAGTATTTAAAGTAATTTCATGTTTAATAAAAATTACAAATAAATATTTGACATCTAAATTTATTAATATATATATATATATCACATTTTTTTATTATTAATTTTATTCTTTTAATAATGTAATGGCAGTAAAAACCCATTTTTGAATATAATACACATTTTTGTAGGTAAAGGTAATAAAAATAATTGCTTGTTTTATTGGATTGTAATGTACATAAATGTTTTTTAATAAATGTAAAACAAAAATTTGGATTTTTTACTGACATTTGCCGATTTGATTTTTATTTGTATATTACTAAAACATTAAAAATATTATTTTCATGTTACTTTAATTACAAATTTTATTTTACAGTTATCGAACGTAAGTATTACTTTACCTGTAATTAGTTAAATATACAATTAAATAAAATTATAATTTTATAAAAATTATAATTAAAGTAAATACAATAATTACAAGATTACATCATTATTTAGCACAATTTATGCAATTTTATACAATATACACAAAAAGGAACGATTTATTTGTACATTAATGTAAAATGTTTTATTTAGCATTTTAATAATAAGTAATACATTTTGCATTATATAAAATGTTTTTTGTAAATAATAGTTTTTTTTAAAATTTACTACAATAAAAATAATAATTAATTGCAATATTCAAACTGAAATTATATCGCAAAAAAAATTTAATTGTTTTAATTTTTAATATATCTATTAAATTAAATAATAAAAAAATATGTAATTTTTAAATTATTATTTTTTTTAAAATAAATATTAATTTTTATAAAATACATGTTTTATATAAACAAAGTATTTTCTACCAAACATTTAATACGTGAAATAAAAATACTTTTATAATAATTTAATACAAATAATTTTAAAAATCTATTGTTTAATAAAAATTGGCACAATAAGAAATATCTAATTTAATAAATAAATTGAACGTAGGCAGTTTGAAAATTTTGGTTTATTTAATGGTTATTTTGTTTTGTTTATTGCATCAATTTACGTAGAATTACGCTAAACTTTTATTAACAAATAAAATTAAATTAGGTTATATTTTATATTAAACAAAGAGTAATGTCAAGCAAATCTTAAAAATTTGTTAAATAAACGTGTTTGCTATGTATACCATTTTTGAGAACAACACATTAATCAATTATACATAAATAGACTAAATTGATTTACAAGCAAAAGTATGCTTATTTTATTGCTTTAAAATTTTAAAAAAATTGAATAATAAAATTAAAAAAAGTAAAAAAAATATTTATTTTTTAATATTGGTTTTTTTAAAAACTGCATAAATTTTTCAAAAATAATTTTATTTGGGATAATTTATGTTTTATTTACCTGTACACAATAATTTACATTAATGGAGTTTCTAAAAAGTGTGAAACTTATATTGAATAAAGTTTGCTAAAAATTACAATTAAGTTATGAAAAATTAAGTTCTAAATCTTTTATTGGTATTTTGATGGACCAAAATGGGAAATAGCTGGCAGAAAGTATAAAACAAGGTAAATGTTTTTTAAATTGTAGTCACTTTTTGTTTACAAATTTATGTGCTTCAGTTAATAACATTTTTTAACGACATAAATGTTTTTGATTTAACTTTTAATAAATATTGGTATTATGCTTTATTGCAAAAATATATGTTGTTTTATTTCATAATTAGACATTAATCTTTCAAATAATGTTATTTAAAATGTACTGTTAAAATAATATTTACAATATTTTAATAATAACATCTTTTGTTTTGCAATTAACTTAATTTTAAAATATATTTATATTGTAGATCACGGTAAGTACGATTAAAATATTATTTTGTTTTCACTTTTTTATAATTATAAATAATTAAGTGTCTTGGAATTTTTGGATAAATTGCATTCAAGTGGGTAAATGGTGATAGTCACACTTAAAAATTTTATACATATTAAGTTAAAAACATAAAACGATTACGCAACACTAATTTCAAAAAAAAATAATTTTGTTTACATAAGTTTATAAGTGTTTACATAACCCAGCACACGTCACTTCATACATTATATATAAAAAAAATTGATCAGTTTTCATATTTTATATGTATTGAAAATTTAACATTAATTATGGTGTGAAAAGATCAAAGAATATTTTTAATTACTTTACCTTTCATTTTTGTTTTATTAACCTATCTATCATTAAAATTAAACTTTTGACCTTGGCACAATTTTGAACATTTATCTTGTGTGATTACGATGAGTTTAAATAGTGGAAGCTATTTTTTAAGTGCTATAAATTACGAACAAATCAAAAAAGTCATAATATGGGTTTGTCTGTTGAACAAATAGCGGAATTATTTTATATAAGTACGAGAACTGTATACCGTGTATTAAAAGATTATACACGTCCAAAAACACCAGGAACAGGACCTGTACCATCAACTAGTAAACGAGATAACACGTTTATTATTACCAAATTAAAAAAAAACAGAATGAAGCCAATTCAACAAATTCAAAAGAAGAATTATCTAATTTTTCATATTCACTTATCCGTAATCGGATGAAATCGGCCAATCTGCAGTTAAGGAAAACGTTAAAAAAGTTTCCTTTAACTGCAGAACAGAGAAAAAAACGTGTGGAATTTGCAAAAACGTATGAAAACCGTCAATTATGTTTTTGGAGATCAGTTTTTTTTTACTGACGAGTGTGCTTTGAAGTATGAACCATGGGCAGTGCAGTCCACGGTCATCTGTGGTCCAGATTTTCCTCAAGATAACAATTGCATTGTTAAAAAAGTTGCCCATCCATCATGTCTTCATGGATATTTTGGAATCAAGTACGGGCAACTACCAAAATGGAGCCAAACAAGTAGCCATCTAAACAGCTCAGAATTTGTAGCTATTTTTAAGGAATTTTTCAAGTCTGAACTACGACAAAATGCTTCAGGGCATTTAGTGGTTGTTCAAGATAATGCTCCAGTGCATACATCCAAAAAGGTAACTTGGTTTTTATCATAATCTAAAAATTAACGGATTTTTTTATTGTTTAGACAAAGGATTCTTTAAATAGCAAAAAGCTGAGCTTTGTTCAATTGCCTCCATACAGCCCGGATCTCAATGTAATTAAAAATTTTTTTAGTTATCTTAAACGCGAGGTGAATCGGACGGAAAATCGAGGCACACTCACCGAAAAAATTAATTATGTGTTGGATTATCGAATTCCACAGGATTATATCAACAATTTGGTCGATTCCTATCCAAAACGGTTAAAGAAAGTTATAAAAAAGCATGGCTATCCCCTGAATTATTAATTTTGGACAATTGGTGATGTCTGCTTTATAGATATGTACATATTTTATAATATAATTTATTTTTAAGCAAATAACGTAGTAGTTTTTTCATGTTGTCGAAATGTGTAAATTCTGGGTTTTTGGTCTAAGCGTAAATTTGATAATGCTATTTGCAAAAAAAAAAATATTTTTAGTGTTTTGAATATTGATATTGCTAATGTGATGTTTAATGCTTATTTTAGTAAAATGTTGATGTGCCTAATATGCTTAAGTGATGTAAGAAAAGTCAATCAATTTCAATATGCTAATTTTGACAGCTCCTATTTTAGCCCCTATATATATATATATATATATATATATATATATATATATATATATATATATATATATATATATATATATATATATATATATATATATATATATATATATATATATATATATATATATATATATATATATATATATATATATATATATATATATATATATATATATATATATATATATATATATATATATATATATATATATATATATATATATATATATATATATATATATATATATATATATATATATATATATATATATATATATATATATATATATATATATATATATATATATATATATATATATATATATATATATATATATATATATAATGTTTTGTATTTATTAATAGTATTTTGGGGATAATTATTATAATTATTAGATTTACTTAAATTATAAATTCACTTAGGTTTGTTTAACCAAAAATATTGTACAGTTGTTTCTTTCTTATCTGGAATTATTGTTTAAAATCAAGTTTTTCTAGTGTTATGTCAATGCCTGAACCACTAGACTATAAGTGGTTAAATTAATTGTGTACATGTATTATTAAAATTGATTTGGATAAATGTTAATTGCTAAATGTTATTATTATTGTTATTGTTTAATTTTTTATGTCTTATGTATATACATTTGTTTCTAGTATTGTCCTATTTTATTAAATAACAGAATTGTACCTGCTTTAATGTAAACAAATTGGGTTTCATGCAACAAAACATTTAATTAATGATTAGACTTGGATACTGTAAAACTCAATTAATATATTATTTATTTTATCATAATTATATTTAATATATTGTTCAGTTTCTGTACATATGTATTTATTAGCTATGCTTCAAAATCATAAATTTGTTTATTTGCAAAAAAATATATTTTTAGAATTGTTATATTAATATTGTTAAATTTACTTAAATAATAAATTTACTAAGAATTTAAGTCAATAAGAAACACTGTACAACTGTTTTATTTTTATTTACAAATAATCAACTGCGCATACTTTTTAAATTTTACACACATAAATTTAAACCCACACCCTATTTGGTATCAGGTTAGCGCCTTAAATCACTAAGCTACGGGTGGATGACTTTGGACCTGCAAATTTATTTATAGTAAGTCTAATAAATTTTAATTTTTTAGTATTTTCAAATGTTGCTACGTTACTACAAGTTTAACAAATAAAAAAACCATTTCATTAAAACTTTACCGTATAAGTCCTTGCAGACTGCCAGGTTTAATAACCTATATAGTACGTTTCGGTTATATTTATTAATGGATTGATAAATGATTATATATTTTTAAAATTAAAATATTAGTAAATTAAACATATAAGTCAATCTGACAATACTAATATAATAATTTAAAATATCAATAATCCTTTATCAACCCATTGATAAATATTATTTTTGTATATAATGTTATGTTATTAAAGCTAATTAGCGTTTACTATTTAGGTATCTTTTAAACATAATTGGTATAATAATTTGAAAATTAACTGGAATAATTAGTATATTTATAAACAAATTTTAAAGTTTATTATTTTATTGTTTTATACGTCCAAAAACAATTAAATATAATTAATAGTTTGTTTTTTCAATATATATAAATTACATTTTAAAATGTGTTTATTTAGAAAACAACACAGGTAATTAAAATTAAATCATTTTTACATATTAAAAACAATAAATAATATATGTTATTGTTTAAAAAATAAAATATATACATATGTATATTTTGTAAAAATATGTTTATTATTTTGTACAGTAAAATAAAAAAAATTGTAATATTAAATTAACATTACCATAGTTAACTGACATTTTTTTATTTAGGTTTAGCAGAATATGATATGTGTTATATTAAATTATTAATTTGTACCACATTCCAGTCGTTTTTGTTTTTAAAATGTAAATCAATGTACAAAAAATATTGAACAAAATTTACATAACCATTATAATGTTAGTATACACTTATTTTACAGGCATAACTAGTAAGCACTATGACATGTTCAACCTAAATAATGTACAAATAAATTAAAACAATTAAAGAAAAAATTGTTGTTACATTACATTTTTAAGTTTTTAATCAAAATCATGTTTTTGATAAAATAAATCTAAATAAAATTATTTTATGTTCTAAATATTTTTTGAATATATATATATATATATATATATATATATATATAAATTAAAACTTAATATTTTGTACGCTGTAGGTATCTGTAAATAATAAATTAATAACTAATTAAAATATTTATAAATGGCATTTTTTATATTTGAATTGTTTATATATTATTTGTGCAGTAATTTATGCTAATATATATATAGATATGTAGTTAAATTAAAACCTAAACTATTATTTTTTTAATATGTACATATTTTTTACATTGTAGATTCAGGTAAACAATAAATTATTAATTTAAATTAAAATTTAAAAATATTATTTAGAAACGTATTTATTATTATATGCTATGGTATATTTTTATTAAATATAATTAAGTGTACAGATAGTGACATAAGTGAATCCAATGTTGACCTACTATGATATTTATTTATTTATTTATGTTATTTTATTATTTATGGTTATTGGCTTAAATACTTCAGTAGAAATAGCTTTTAGTACAAACAAAATATGTACAATTATAAAAATACAATACAATTATCAGTGTGTAACATTAGTCCAAAAAAATAAATAATAATAATAAGTAAAGTAAGGTTAAATTACATAGGCTAAAAAACTCAAAATCAACGTATATTCAAAAGTCATGTTCAATATGATATGCGTAAAGAGGTATGATATTATTTGGTTAATAATGTGCAAATATGTCAGTATACATAAAATGTGAATAATTTATGACTCATGAGTAAGCATGGCTAATAAAATAATGCCCTGAATTAAAGATAATAAATGGTCACAAATTAAAATGGGCAGATTAGAAAGAATGGTAATTGGTCAGACTAAAGAAAACAAAAAAATTACTCAATATTTGGATAAACTAATGCAAAGGTCACATTGAACTTTGTTGGGATTGGATAGTAACCTTGCTATATACGGCAGACATGATTTCAAGTGCACATTGGTTCTGCACTTAATATATGTAGCACTTGTTACTTAACTTAGACATAACTAACGCTTATTAATAAGTACCTTAATTAATAATTTAACAATGTATATACATTTAATATTATTAACAAAAATATTTTTAGTATAATACATAATAATATTTGTTTTAGCAATAAAGCACATTATCACCATTATAAAAACTTAAAAACAAACACAGATAATTGGTTTTAAAAAATAGTTTTTTCTAGTAAAATATATAAATATACACAATTAAGGCAACAAACTTTATAATGTCAATAATTTATGTGATATCCACGCTTTAGTTTTACTTCTGCAAGCCGCTTGGGGTAGGAAACTATCAACGTACCAATATAATTTTTTAAAATGCAATGTTGTACAACATGGTTTATTTTCGTTAGTTTTCATGCGGTTAAGCTCACGTTGTAAAGTATTAAAACGTTTTTTGATTACATTGAGGTTTGGACTATATGGAGAAAATTAAATATAAGTAAGCTTTTTGTTTTTTAAAGCTCTTGTGGTCTAAATAAGGAAAACGTATAGCAAATTATAAGTTATGTTAAAATAAACATTACCACTTTTGAAGTATGCATAGGAGCATTGTATTGAATAATTGTAAATTGTCTTGTAGCATTTCTGGACAGCTCGCTATAAAACAATTATTTAAATATTTGTACAAATTCGGTGCTATTTGAATTAGTGCTAGTACGCAATCATTTTGAAAATTTATTGTACATAATTGAAAAATATCATTTACTGCAGTACAATTTTGGTTGTGTAGAAAATGTGAACTATTGTTTAGCCTTTGAATGTTTATTCCATAGTTTGTAAAATACAGCACATTTATCTGTAAAGTATATTGATTTCCAAAATGTTAATCTATACTGTTTCTACTTTTTGGTCAACTCTACTTGTTGTAATCTAGGGCACAACTGAGTAAAGGTTTCTAAACAGCCGGTATAAAACAAAGTTTTTCAGATTTCATCTTTTTTTATTACAAGTAAATAAAAAAGATCTTCTAAGTATTACATTTTTTATTTGTTTAACATTTACTGTTTTTTGTTTTTTAAGCTGCATAATTCTAAACTAATCTTTTTGTTTGTTTGTTGAACGATGTCTACCAACTGTGAGTAATATGGGGCTTGTTTTACTGTTCAAAATGTTGTACACAGTTGAAACATTAATTTTTATGCATTCAGCAATAGTTTTAACTTTTGTGCCCTTTTTATAAAAAGTTTGAACTAATTCATAATCATGAGTAGACAAATAACGACGCTGAGCTGTTTTAACCATAAGTATTAAGTACGCGGAAATAAGAAACTTTTTATCAAAATTCCACATTTTGAAACGAAAAAATAAAAATCGATCTTGTGTTTAAATTATTAAAAATAATTTAATATTTTTTTGGAAAAAAAATTGTTTAAAAATTCCTTATATTAAAATTCTTTTAAAATAAATTGTTTTTTGACTAGTTAAAAATACAATGCAAATTTGTAAATATATATGAGCAGTGATTTTATTTTTAAAAATATAAAATTAGAATATATTTTTATTAACAATGGGGTTTTTAAGGGATTATGTTTTTTTAGAAATGTTATATTAGTATCGTCAGATTTACTTAAATAATAAATTTACTAGGTTTTCCAGTCAACCAGGAGCACTGTACAGCTGTTTCATCCTTATTTGAAATTATCAGCGAATACCTTCCAAGTTTTACACACATAAATTTAAACCCACGCTCTATTTAGTGTCAGGCCAGCGCCTTAAACTACTAAGCTACGGGTGGATGACCTTCAGCCTGTAAATTTATTATTTATAGTAAATCTGATCAATTCTAATTGCCCAGTGCACTTAAATGCTGCTACGTTACTACCGTGTGGGCCCTTTTTAAAAATAATTTTTGTAAATAAATTACATATTTTTATATTTAAAAAATATACAGAATTTACCTTTTAACAATATCTTGAATTATAAATAATTAAAAACCACAAAATTATGATAATGTTGGAAGAAAACGGTTAACATGCAATACGAATAATTAAAAATTGTTACAAAATTAAAATATGTATATAATAAACGTATTTCAAAAACTAAAAAATATAGTTTAAACAATTTGTTATTCCGAAAAAGAAAAAGAAACTATATCTAGTTTAATGCTTTAAGCCATTTATTACAAAAAAACAAAAAGATGACAAATTAACTTTTTGTAAATAATAGAGTAAACGGAATCTTATTATTGGCGTTCAGTATACTATGCTAACGGAAAAATAATTCGGAACAAATCATTTGGCTACAAAAACAGTTTTGTGTAGATTCACTTTACAAAAACATTTACTTCCGGCTGTTAAAAAAGCTCACTTTTAACAAACAATGTGTTGGTCTGTTATTTAGTATAATCAACCTATTAAATGGAGAATTATATTTTGTACCTTAAATAGTAAATAAGTTGTTTCAGTTACAAAGGATGTTTTTCATTATAAAATGCAACACACTAACACACTTACACAAGGGTTAGTACTGTTTTTCAAAACAATGCTCCATGTCATACGTTCAAAATGTAACGGCATATTTATCTGCGTTAACTATATTTGTTTTATATTTACATATATATAGTAGAGAGGCTACAATCAAAAAACTTATTTTATTCAATTGAAACCTAACAGCCTGGACACCAATGTTATTAAATTTTTTTTAGTATGTTAAAACGCAACATCAATAAGCAGACTAAAATTAAAAATTTATGTAAACGTATTCGGTTTGTTGTTTAATATAAAATTTAAAAAAATATATCAACATTCTTATTAACAGCATTCCAAAACGCATATATCAGGTTGTTCAAAAAAGGCAATCACATAAATTACTAAATGTTTTAAACTTTTCAATGTTTTTAATTATTTGGTAACTAAATAAACTGCATATAATCCGTATTTTTGTTAAAAGTTGTCTTCATATATCATGTTAATTATTTTACTCCGCTTTCCATTTTGCACCAGTTAAAATATTATACATTTTTTTATAACTTACGATATGTATTTATAGATAATTATAGTTTTTTTCAATTATTATATAGTATTGTATATTTTATAAATATAGTGACCTTTTTTATGTAGTATGTAGTTAATAGGGTGGTTTTTGTTAAATAATTATTTTTCTGCGGTAATTGTTTTAAGAGTTGTATACAGCCATCTCAACAATTACCACAAAAAATGATTATTTAATTAAAATATTTTTATTAATTTTATTACGCACAAGAAAAATGTTATTTTTATTTTAAAATATACAATACTATATGCTAATTATAAAAACTATAATTTTATATGCATATATATTGTAGGTAATAAAAAATTGTATAAATTATCAACTGGTGCAAAATAGAAAATGTTGTAAAATAATTAAAATAATACATAAAATCAAGTATTAATAAAAACTAATTACATGCAATTTTTTGGTAACCAAATGATTAAAACATTACAAGGTTTAAAAAATTTACTAATATGTGTAATAGCCTTTCTTTTAAACGTCCCAATGCAGGCGTTTTAAAATGCTGTCGATGAGATTGTTAATATATTTCTATTTTATTTCATATTAAACATCAAACCGAATGCGTTTACGTGAATTCTCCATTTTAGTATGTTTATTAATGTTGCGCTTTGGCATACATAAAAAACTGATATCCGGACTGTTAGGTGGTAACAAAGTAAAATTTAATTTTTTTGAGTTAAGCATATGTACTGTCTTAATGTAAACATAAAACAAATAAAATAAACCTAGATAAATATAACGTTGCTTTTTGGACAGTTGACATTAAGCATTGTCTTTATTACTATTATTATTATTATTTATGGTTATTGGCTTGGATACTTCAGTAGAAGTAGCTTTCAGCAGTAATAACCCCTGTGTTAGTGTGCTGCATTATATAACTAAAATAATCGTTTTACTAACTTAGGTACTAAATATAAATATCCACATAGTAAGTTGATTATATTTAATACTAATCTGACTTGTTACTTGTCAAGATTGGGCTTTTTTTAACAACTTGGAGCAAATGTTTGCAAAACTCAACCAGCATCACATTTTGTTTTTAAAACCAAATAATTTGTTCCAAATCATTGTTTTATCAAAAAAGTATACTGATCGCCAATGACAAAAATATTATTCACTCCATTGTTTACAAAAAACGTATATATTATGTTTTTGTATTTTAGTAATTCGTGATTAAAGTGTTAAACTAAATTTTGTTGCGCTGTTTCTAATCATGGAATAAGTAAAATCGGTAAAAACTATTTTTTTTATTTCTAAAATAAGTGATTTTTTTTATTCTATAACATTTTTTTATTATTTGTAATGCTTGTTACATGTTTTTGTCCAACTATTAATAATTAAATAAATTTTTGTATACAGTTGCTATTCCTTTTGGTAAAAAGTTTTTATTTCCTAATTTTTTTGATGACAGGAAATTTATTTTTAGCAACATGAAAGAATTTTAATTGTTAGTGTTTATTTCACAAACATAAAGCAAATTAAGCGGATAAGCATAATTTAATTTTGCAAACAGTTGTTTAATTTAGTGCACAACACTTTGTTTTTAATTAATTACATCATTGATGTACTTCCGTAAGCATTTTTTTAAAAAAACAATAAAACCACTTTATTTTTAAACACAACAACTTAAATTTTGTTATAATAAACATATAATGTTTACATATTTTAACAGTATTTTGTAAAACTTAACAATTTTGCACAAAACGTTTTAATAAACTCTGTCAAAAGCTTTTATATAATTAATTGCAATTAATTAGTAAAATTATTGACTTTGTTTATCTATTTTACTAAGGGTGAGTATTTTTTAAACGCAATTTTTTCTATTTTGCAAACCTGATTTCTGTTCTTAAAAACATGTTTAATTATTACAATATTTGCATTAGTTTGCAAAACACAGAACAGACAATAAGGTTATTCCCCGCCAATTATTACAAAACGTTTCAATAATTTTTTTTGAAATGAGGAACAATTATTGTTAATTATTTGCAACTTGTTTATTACAACATATAAAATTACAGAATTACCTCCATGTTTAAGCATCTGTGTATTTGCCTTCTCAAGTTTTTTTTACTTTATTGTTTTTTAACCTTTAAATTGCATATATTACTTTAGTTACAAAATGTTATTAATACATATTCCGGATTTTGAGTAACATTTATATTATTATCATAATATAGTACGATATTTGACATAGGCTAATTAAGTATTTTTTTAAAATACTCTGCCTATCTAGATAACTGTTTATAATTTGTTAGAAGTAAACGACTATGTTTTTTAATTGGAATATTGGTGTGTTTTTTAAATACAGACAGTTGTTTTACAATTTTATACAGTGTCTTAAAATTATTTTTTACTGCTGCTTTATATGTTTGTTTGCATCTGTTTTTTAATCAGTTATTTTTATATTTACGGCAGTTTTATTTCTAATATTTTATACAGGCTAAATTTCTAATTAAGCGCTTATAACTTTCTCCCTTATTAAGACTTAGGATTAGCATGCATGCGTTCTTGTTTTTGTGTACATATGTAAGTTGTATTAACTTAAATAATGTCTGTTTCCTACTTTTGTACACTAAACTTTTATAAGCTTGTGACTAACATAGATATACAAAATAAATATATCTCACAGTTGACGTATTTTTATATATTTAATATCAATTATAAAGAAAATCCAATTGTTAAAATTGTTAAAATAAAAATTAATTTATTTCGAGTTAATAACGGCATTTTAACTTAGAATAACAGTATGTATAATAAAGTTTCTTTACAACATTGACATAAAGATTACATGAGTTTATTTATTGTTAATATTTATTTTGAAAATTGTGCAATTTCATTTTAAAATAATATTATAAATGTAAAAACAAAATTTGTATTTGTTTTGTTAAAATTAATCTCATACGTTGTATATATATATATATATATATATATATATATATAATAAAAAATTTAAAACGTAATGTTGTAAAAACATTTTTATTTTTTGCATTGTAGTCTACTCTGAAAGTAAAATAAAATTATAAATAATACGCTAAAAATTAATAAATTATGTTTAACAGTTTCATATAATGCATATACTAATTTTTATATTTGGATTAATTATTACATTTTTATACAACCACAATAAATCAAATTAATTGCATTATATATATATATATATATATATATATATATAAACATCTATTTGAGTTTTGTATAAAAATAAAAAAATAAGAAAAAATATATATTTAACGTACTTTTTATAGTTGATAACAAATTAGTGTAACATTAATAAATTATTCTACTAAATTGTATTACTAATAGGTAATTCAAATAATTAATTTTTGTTTAATGTTGTTTATAAAACAAATTTTAGATAAAAATATTAACTTAATATAAATTATTTAAAAAAATATTATGATATATTATTACAATTTTATTTTGTAGTTAATTGTAAGCTATTATATAAGTATTATTATTGCAAATGTATATATATATATATATATATAATACAATACCTTTCTACTTTTTAAAATATGTGTCAATAAGACAACAATTACAGCAAAAAAATAATAACATCAACAATGTTTTGTTGACATTAAAAATTTTGCAAATCGAAGATTGAGTTTCCTTTTGGTTTTTACTCAACCTTGTTTTTCGTGTAAATAGAAATAAAAATTAAAGTATATGTTTCTTTTAAAACATCAATGTAGAGCATATAAAACAATATAACAAAACACACATTATTTTATTTGTGACTATGATTATTAAACAAACAACATAGATTAAAAACAAATAATTGGTTCAAAATAGAATAAACAAACAGCGACAACGGTAATTAAAATAATAAAATGATTATAATTTAGATAAATTTGTTTAAAAATTAATTTTGAATAAAAACCTTGGTAAATGCAGCAGACGCAAATGTAAATAGACATTTGTTCTGCACTTGGCGTAAATGGGTAATTATCTTAAATATATAAAAGCCACTTAATATGCTAAAACAATAATAAATAAGATGTTTTCTCATGTTTACAATTTGACTTTTGTAATTAAAACGTTATTTAAAACATTGGCTAATAATTGTTAAATATTTTTTTATTAATAAATCCTTGTTTTTAATTAAATTTTATATTTTTTTGTTAATTTATTATTATTTTTTTTGTAATGCTATTTTTGAAAAACTTAGCTTTTTTTATAGTATATATATATATATATATAACAATAATAAATAAACTAAAAACTAAATAAAATGTTTACATTTAATTTATTTTATAGGTACAAGTAATAACATTTCTTGCACGTTTAATTAGATTATAATGTACATAAAAAATATTAATGCTTTATTTTGAGTAACGTTTTTATTTTTGTACATAAAGTGTTCTTACTTTATTGTAAATTATCGGAAAAAATGGTATGGATTGCTGACACTAATATAATTAATTTTGGTTTTAACACAGTTAACAATTTGATACAATTGGAACCAGAAAAGTTTCAATCTTGCCAGTTCAAAGTTTTAATAAAAAGGGAGGATTTGAGCGCAATGTTAGAAACTTGGCTTTTGTAAAATATTTATCCGGCTACGGAAACAATTAAGAGTATGCTATTCCGGCAAACAACGGCTAAAAAGTAATTGCATCTATTTGGATGACAGAGTTAGATATATAACAGGGTTAAGTAGAAACCGAATGGAAGCTCAATCTATGAAGTGCAGAATGTTAAATGCCAACAGAACTTTATTTTTGGAGCAAAATGTTTTATAACTTGTTTTAAAAGTTGACAATATTAATTGTAAGCAATTCCTTAAATAATTGCATTTAAGATAATTTACAATCCCTTGTTTACAGCGTAATAAAACTTATTTTAAAATAAAAATAAAATAATTTTACTACGAAATTCTAAAACATTAATACAATTTTTATTAATAGTGTTTTTAACGTATATATATATATATATATATATATATATATAATTATTAATGTTTAAGTATTTAAAATTGAATTATTAACATATAAAAACATATGTAACGATATATAAAATTATTTGTATATAAAAGTGTAAATAATGAAAATATACTACTAATACAATTTTATTGTGTAGATGAGTCGCGTAAGCAGAGTTAAAATTTAATTAATTCGATATTTTTAAAAATTAAAATAAATGATTAATGTTAACTTTTATAATTAATGTAAATTATAAAATATTATTTGTAAAACAAAAATTAATAAACTAAATTATAAATAATGTATATTGATAGAATAACATTGACATACATTTTATTGCTACAGAAAAAAATTATAATAATTATCAATGATTAAAATTATTAATTTTTTTACAAACACGTTTTTTTTTGTTTTACAGAAACAATTAGTAAGCATTATTAAAACTAATTACTATCTAAAAATAAATATAAATACAAAATGTTAACAATAATTTATATTAATAAATTGTGTTTTCATATATTGTTGAAAGTTATTTTGTTCCTTTGTAAAATATTTAATAATATATATAATAAATAAAATACATAATTATGTAAAGAATATATTACAAACTTTATAATGTTAACAATTTAAAAAACACTTATTTTCTTTTATACTTTTTGTTAACCAGTTCCAATCTCAGTTTATCAAGGTACTAAACAATCCTTTAAAACTTGATTTTTTATAACATAAGTGGTACATATTTTACAATTTATTACCTTACCCTTTTCAAAAACCATAAATGAAATTAATAACTCTTGATTCCAAAATATTGAGTTTTAAATGTACAAATCTCCGTTTATTTTTATAAGGTTTTTGTAGTTTAAATAGGTCAAACAAATAGTACATTGTAAGTTGTAACAAAATGTACATTACCAATATTTAAATGAATATGGTACTACTATTTTAAACACTTTTTTAAATTTTTTAAAAAAGTTTTGCTAAATTATGACTACAATAATTTTTTTTAAGTTTATTAATTTCCTACTCTTATCTGTAAGAATCCAAATTTGTAACTCTAGATACACAAAAGCAACTTATTTTGCAAAAAATTGTAACCTTTAAATAAAACCACAATTCACTTAATTTTAAAAAATTGAGTACAAAATTTAATCTTCTTTTGAAAAAATTTAACATAAATATTATAGTTTATAGTAAACATTATTTATTTTAATTATTGTGTAGAACAAAATAGAACATGAATTAAGCCAGATGTCAATATTTTGGTTACTTTATGCATTTTAAAAAATACAATATTACAATTTTTTTAAAATTTTCTTTCTTTACTTTTTTGATTTTATTATTTAATTTCATTTTAATTTAAAAATAATAAAATTAACATAGTTTTTAGTTGTACATTTTTATGTATAGTTAAAACGTTTTTAAATCCAACAAATTTCTAATTACTTAACATTTTTATTTTACACATTTTTGAGATTTTATTAACATAAAGCCGTTTTTTATGTAAAAATTTATTAGTCGATTTAAATTTAGCGTTATCCTATGTAATTTAATGGTCTAAACTATATAACATTATTTAAAAATATACCAAAAGATTTAAACTAATCACATTAACCTTCATTATTAAATTAGGTACTTTTTATTGTACCAATTGTTGTATTACATTTTTTTATAATAATTTACAATAAACCATTATCAAGTTGTTTTTATTTGACTATTCAAAGGTTTGGCGCAAAATGTTTTGTTTATATAAAGCACATATTTAAATAATAAATAATAATTTAAAATAATATTTTTATTAATTAATTTAATATATATATTTAAAAATAAAATACTAGAATTTTCTTTGTTACAAAATATATAATGCATTTTAAAGACAACTAAAAAAACATAAAGTTTAAACTTCTTGGTTCCCTGTTGTAAATATGATATTGGGATATGTTTAAGTATCAACACGTTTTTAACACTCAATATATATATATATATATATATAAAGCAAACTAAGGGTAATAATAATAAATTTAAAAAAATAATACACTGTTTTTAATTTTTATTTAAAATTTATAGAATGTCAAACAATTGATTTTACAGTAGTTAAACATTGTAAACACTTACTTTTTGCTTTTACGCAAATACACTAAAATAGGATTTAATAAACGTGTAATGATAATTAGGTATGTTTAATTATTTTGATTATTTAAATTATGTTTTTGTGCCGAAGTGTATAGTGTTACTTTGTTTAATAAAAATCGGGTTCAAATCGTACTATTAGGATTGAATGCAGGTACACTTTTGGTTATGTTAAAACGTTTATTGTTAAAAAATGTTTAAAGTAGTAAAATATATACATAAATAAATATAAACCAAAATTTTCTTTGTTACCTAAATGTTTTTAATTTAACAATACAGTTACTAAATTAAATTTTTAATTAATTTTGAACCATTTGGTTTACATTGTTGTAGCAATTATATTTTATATTTAATTTAACAAAATTTTTATTATATAAAAAAACATTTATTAAAATAATAGCTGGGTAGTTAATGCAATTATGTTAGACTTTTTTAAAATTGTTACTGCAACAACGATGTGTTACGTAAAACATAAAACATAGTAAAAACAAATAAATTAAATTTTTATATACTATTAGTAAAATCATTTAATATTTAGGAAACTTGAAACCACGTAATTAGTTTTTAGATTTTTTTTTTGCAATTACTTATAGTGCGTTAATTTTTTACGTCAACTGTCAAAATTTATATTAGTAGTAATGATAATAATAATAATTATTTTTATTGTTCTCATCAATATTATATGAAATATGTGTTGCCTTAATAGTTAGAATTTTTATGAATGACTAAAACTTTAAAATATAATATTTAAATAATATTGACATTTATTTTATTAAATTTAAGTTTTATTGCAATTTATATTTATAGCGTTAAAACGTAAGCGTCACTTTCATTAAAAACAATGCGTTTTATTCAAAGATTACTAGTTTACATTATCCTTAAAAATAATCTATGTACATAAAGTTATTATCTTAGTTTTAAAAATAATTTATTTAACCAAACAATAAAATTAAAGTTTAAATATTTTGTATTCTGAAAATAATAAAATAAATATTTGTATTTATTATTTTTTATTATAGTTTGTTTTATAAATGTTTAAAATTGAATTATTAACAAATTTAATGTATTTTATTATACATTATAAAAATTACAGCAATTGCGTTTACGTATAACATACATTGAACGTTTATAAACAACTAACATATTTAACATTAATAATAACTTTTTATAATAACTGTGATTACACAATTATTTTATTATTTTATAAAAAATAAAACTATTTAATTTATGCCTATAAAACATTGTAATAAAAAACCGACAAAGTATATGTAAATTATAATAACATTAAAAATACTTAATTACATAAAACTTTATTTTAGGAAAACATTTTGTATTCTACTTTTAAAGTATATACAATAAAATTATATAAATATGTAGTCTAAATAAATAAACTATTATTACTACTATTATTACAAATTTTATTACTATTATTATTATTAATATTATTATTATTATTATTATTATTATTATTATTATTATTATTACTATTATAATTGTTTGTTTTTTACGAGAACACTTGTTTAATTCTAGATTTAGTACATAACAGTTAATTATATATATATATATATATATATATATATATATATATATATATATATTAATCTACCTAGTTTGGATTAGAAATAATTTAATCTAGCCAGTCCCAAACCTGGATAAAGGAAGAGGGTTTAAACGCAAGGTTGGCAACCTGGCCTTTGTAAAAATTTATACTGCTGTAGAAACAATAAAAGAATGCAAACAACAACGTTTCTAGATGGCAAAATGACCAGATAAAAAAGTTGAGTAAAAGCCGAAAAAAAGCGCAATCTTCGATTTGCAGAATATTTAATGTCAAGAGAATTTATTATTGTTGTTGTTGTTGTTTTGCTGTAATTGTTTAACTAGATAAAGTTGGTTTTAAAATGACAAAATACAAAATGTTGTTATAATGTTTATTAAAAGAAGGAAAAACATTTACCTAATACTTACGCAATAACTATTGTGTATATTTTATTAATATTTAACATTTATTTTATATATTGATATTTTTTATTCAATAAAATTGTTCTTAACAAATTTTGTGTTCTTAATTTAAGTTTTAGTAAATGGTAGCATCATGCGGAATTAAAAAATTGAATGCTGTTATATATTATAAATAATAATTAATTTTGCAAGTAATTTTGTTTAATGTGCATTAGTAAAATAATTTTTAAATAAGTACTATATTATATATATTATAGAAAACTACTTTGATTTAAAAATAAACATGGGGCAATAAGAAAAATATTACAGGGACACAACAGCAAAAACAAAGCTTTATTTGCATTAACGATTCTGCAAATTGTAAATTGAGCTTTTTTTTGCTTTTAGTCCACATTGTTTTTTTTGTAATTCGTTATATAATAACGTAAGATTACTACTTGCTGTTTTTTGCCGGAATGGCGTTTTGTTGATTCCAAAATGCTAATCTTGCACTCAAATTATTATAGGCTTGAGACTTGCTAGATTAAATTATTTCTAATACAAACTATGCTGATTTAGTTGTTTATTTGTACAAAATAAACACGTTTAAAATAAGTAACTAGAGTAGAATGCAATGTTTCTATTTTTGCAAACCAACAGTCAACATGTTTACGCATTTAAGTTAACAAACTGTATTTTACAATATTCCAAATTATTTAATCAGTGTATACTTTTTAACCCTATTGTAGCTTACTTTAATTTTGGTTAAAAAACAAAGTTTAATAAAAATAATAATTTTAAAAAAATTAATATTAAAGGATTTTATTTTATTAACCTCTAATAAAAATTAACAATACAATTTGAATGACAAAAATGAGCAAAATTTAAATAATATATAAAATTGCATAATTATCGACAACATTAATTAGAATAACAGTTTTGAATTAAAAACTTATAAAAATGTGGTTATTTAAAATTATTACTTTTAAATTTTAATCCAAATTAATAACATGAAATGTTTTAAATGTCTATGCATGCCTGAAAATGTATGCGTTTATTAACAAAATAAAAACATTTAAATCTAACTGTCATAAAGCTTATTAATGCAAATTATACTAGTAACAAATAGTAATAAAAATGTTTATTTTGACATATATTCACAAGTTTTAATGTATAACACAGTACTAGAAAAGAGTAATTTGTTACAAACTTGTTTTGAAACGTTTTGATGTTGTTATTTTTACGTTTTGTAGCAATTTGCAATTTGCCTGTAACAAAAATTAAATATAATGTTTTTTACTGTGCTTCTACTTGTTATAGCTTAATATTTTTTATTGGTTAGATTTGTTTAACTATTTTGTCATTTATAATGTTTTAAATGTACTTAAAATTATAATTAGTTTTATATTAAAATATATTTCAATTTTAACACAGTTCAAAGGTACGCAGTATTTAAAAAAAACATACGGTTTACGTGAAATGTTAGTTAACTAAAAACAATTGTCTACAATTTGTAAAAATTACACAATACAAATATTAATAATTAATCAAAAATAATAGACATATAGTCAATCCCAAGTCTGGATAAAAGAAAAGGGCTTACAGTAAAAAGGGCATCCAGCATTAAAACAACTAACGTAAAATACTTTGATAATAATATTGTTACAAAATAGTCTAGTACAAAACGAAATAAAAAAATATATTAGAAAAAGGAACCACTTATATAAGGTACAAACAACTGTAAAAAAACAAAATAAACTCAATAATAGTACTATAATGGCTAACTATTAATTTTTTTTAAATATAATTTAATCTCATTTATATATTTTATACTTCCTATGTATTTTATCAACAACTAATTATGGTTTTGTCTTTTATGTACTTTAAAAACATTTAAATGGGTTTGAATACGTAAGTACACATAACGTAAAAATGGTGTAAACATTTAAAAATGTTAAACTTTTTATTACAGATTAATAATAAATGCAAATTTTATACTTATAGAAATAAGAAACGTTATATTATTTGTCTTGTAAACTTTTGTAATTATAAACTTAACCAATAGTTTAAGCAAACATAATTTGGGTATTTGCGTTAAAAGCATCAACCAAAAAAATTATTATTATTATTATCTACTTGCAATAAAAAACATTAAATGAATAATAATTAAACAATTCTAGGACATATAAATTTAAAAAAACATATAAAAATTAATTGTTTAGAATTATCACATTAAAATTATGTTAATTTACAAAATGTATTGTTAGACAAAATTAAAAACATATTTTTTTAATTAATACATACCTAAATATATATTTTTTTATTTTTTTTATTAATTTTTTTATTTTATGTTTGCTACTTTGAATGTTTTACAAGAAACATTTTTCAGCAGTGGACATTTCGGCGAAGCCGAACGTGGGCCCGCATCTTAGTGCCGGTGATGGGATTCGAACCCATGCCCACCAAGCTCCAAATTCGAGCGCTGTACCGCTAGTCCACCCCGGCACAGTTATATGTTTATATGTTATATGTTTATTAACAAAAAAAAGCATTTAAATTTATAACTGTATTATATTGTTGTATATATTTAATATTAAGATTGTCATAAAAGTTATTAATATAAATACCAATTACACAAGTAACAAATAGTAATAAATGCTTTTATTTTAACATACATTTACAATTTTTAATATGTAGCACGTAGTATAAAAAATAATAATTTGTTATAAAATTATTTAAAAGTTTTTTTTAATGTTATTTTAATGTAGTGCAGTATTTATTAACATTAAGTGCAATCTGCCTATAACAAACATTAAACTAAATGTTTTTACTGTGTTTCTACTGTTTATAGTTTAATATTTTTATTAGTTGGATTTGTTTAACTTTTTATAATTTATAATGTTTTAAATGTATTTAGAATTAAGTTTAGTATTATGTTAAAATATATTTAAATTTTAACACAATTTAATGGAACGCAATAGTTTAAAAATACATACAGTTTACATATAATGTTAGTTTATCAGAAACAATTGTCTGCAATTGCTAATAGTTACAGAATACAAATAATAATGATAACTGAAAAATAATAAACATAGTCAATTCTAAGTTTGGATTAAAAAAAAATGGTTTGCTTTTTTATTATCTGCTTGTGGTAAAAAAATAGTCAGTATATTGGAATAAAATTGTTAATTTAAAAAAAATGCAGTTTTATTTATTTATTAAATTTTTCAAATTATTAATTTTGAAAATTATTGCAGTAACACTAAAATGTTTTATTAAATGTTAGTTTTCTATTTTTTAGAAACACTATTGCTATTGGACCGTACTATTATTACTTAATTTAATACACTGTTGTGTATAATGTTTGGTTCTAATCTGTTTTTACACATTTTATTTACTTAATTTATAAAAATAATTGACAATATTCCGATTATTTACATGTCATATTAACAACAAAAAGAAATTACATTATAACTATTGCATACAATGAATAATATGTACGTAAACTAAAATCGATAACGGATTACTACTGTAATAAATTTTTAGTACAATAAATTTACTGTAATAAATTAAATGCAGTTCATCGTAATTATCTAACTATTTTGTAGATTATAATAGATACAATATAGCAGGTTTTTTATAACCTGACATTATGTGTCGTAAATTTAATAAACACTTGTTAGAAAAAACGGTTTATACACAATTTTTAATTACATGTTTTTTTACGTGGAGAACACATAGTAACGTAAAATTGTATTTTTTATAATGTACTACATTATTACAAAGTGCTAAATTCTACAATTTAATTTTTGTACGCAATAAAAAAATTAGTAATTTTTTAAATTTGTTTATGTTAATTATTAACTCAGGAGTTAATTATGCTGGTTTTTGTTATAATGTAATAAGTATCATTTAACTGAATTTGCATTTTACTGGAAGTCATATTAGAAAGTTTCCTAAAATAAAAAAATGTTATTTTATTTAATACTTATTTTATGGTAGAATTTAGCATTAATATTATTAAACTAACTAAAATGTTATTTTACATTTTCGCATGACGTGAAAATTACATAAAATACCCGTTATGTGCTTAACCGGTAATAATGTTACACAAGCCTTTTAATTTACTAATAAATAAACAATTAAGTACTGCACAAATAATACTTGTATGTGTAATTATTGTACAAAATAATCTTAAATTTACTTATTAATTAAAAACTGAGACAAGAGATATTGCATTGTTGCATCAGTATTGCAAGTTTTAAATTTGGAGGTTATTTTGTGTATCATGTGCATAATGTATATGCGCTTATTAATTAATAAAACAATGTAAATAAAAAAGTTGTTTTTACAAATAGTAAACACTATAAGATGATGAATTATCATAAACATAAATGTATATGCTTGATTAAAAACTAAAACAGGGTGTGGGAATTTTTAAAATTATTGTTTATGATTACTGTTATCATTAAAAATTGTGCTTATTGTACTACTATAGTAACAAATTAATTAATTAAATAACATTAATAAAAATTTAAATAATAGTAATATTTATTTACTGCAGGAAAAAGTTATTTATTGTGATATGTTTAAAATAAATACCTAATTGAAATCGGTTAAGTAAACATAATCTAAAAATAGATTAATTGTTTTATTTGTTCTATAATAAATAGACAATAATTATTATACATATTTTAGTTAAAAACTGAATAACAATAATTTTAATACATTGTACATGTGCTAATTTTTTTTTGATTTTACTCATTTATAAAACTACGAACTATAAGCTAATTGTATTTTTTACTTTCTTTATTTAAGAATGTGTGATCGTGCTTTAATTTCGGTGCGGTTATTACATACTTATCGTTTTTTACTATAACCGTAAAATAGGCTAAACAAGTTAAATTTTTAGTTTTACAAAAAAATATATAAAAATAAAGTTACTTGGTTTTACACATTTCAGTACTTTAAGATTTTTGCTTTATATAAAAGGTACATCTACAAAAACTTTCCTGTACGGAAATTATTTACCTCCTCCATGATTTAATTTAGACACAGTAATAAAACTCACTGTTGTTTTAAAAACGTTAATACCATTTTTTACCTCTTTCTAATTAAAACATGATGTAATGAACAATTTAGTAATATAATTGTTAACATTTAGTTTTTTTAATTTTTTTATATAGTAGCATAAAGATTTGGTTTTTAAAAATATATGCTCTACATGATCACATCAGGTAAGTGTGATATTTATGTTTATACCAAGATATTTAATTTTGTTACAAGTGCATATGTTTGTTTGAATGTTTTGTTTAATTCCATTACTTTTTTGGTTGTAAATTAAAAAAGATTACAATTCAATGAATTTAAATTAAAATTAAAGTTAGTAGACCATTATTTAATCTCAGTGAATTTTTTAAAAAATTTATTCAAATTATTATTTTTAAAAAGTTTTGTGCACAAAACAAAACAATTTCCAAATTTGAACAAAAGTAATGGCTTTGACACTTGTAATAGATTTACGAACAATAACAATAAAAACAAAAATAGTACTGCACCTTGTGAAACTCTATTATTATTTTCTGTTAACCCTGATTTGTTAATTAAAAATAATTATTAGTATAATTATTAAGTTTGTTTACTTTTAGTTAATTTGTTTGATTAATTTTTTAATTTAATGTATTGGCAACATTTAAATGCTTTCTTTTTTTTTTGTTTAAGCCTCTTAAGATTTAATAAAAAAATATTGTTGTTTGTAATCTCAGCCTAAACTACTTGACAATATTTGTTAATATAAGTATTAATAGGATTAGTAAAAAGTACAGTAGCATTATATAGGCTAATATTGTCAAAATTGTTACTGTTAATGTTTAATAATGAGAATTTAAGTAATTTAACATTTAGAGTTAATGTATCTTGCACATATATAAATGATTTAAAATTAAAGTTTAACAAGTCCGAATGTAGGACGGGCAGCCAGTGGACTTGATTTTAAGCCTACTTCTATATATATGTTATGTGTAACTTGGAATATTTGATTCTGGCCTACACTTGTGTTGTGTTCTTAATTTAAACCCTGGGACTAGTGGGTTAGCAAATCAAAGTATTTAAACAATAAGTAACTCAGTTATACACTAATCTGTTCAACACCAAGCATAACATATTGGCGACAGGAAACTTATTTATATGTACCCATTCACATTATTAAACATGTCTATTTTTGTAAAAGAACTAAAACGTATTCTTTAACAACAGCAAATTTAATTTGAGGTAGCTCAACTAGGTTTGATAAAAACAATGACGTTAAAAATTGCGTTTTCTTTGTATTATCAGAATATAATTTTATAAAATCAAACCATAGCCTCATAAACGTTATTACGGAATTTAAATTTGATCCAGTAAATAGCTGAACATTTAAAGCGTGGTACTAACGTTTTGACAATATATTGAACAAAGATTTTAAAGATAAGGATAATCAATAAAAAACCAAAACTCTGTTAAAAAAACTAAGCACAAATGAACATAGCAAGTTTTTTTATTACATTTTTTCTAAAACATCTATAAACTTGTAATTTGATAAGACAATAGAATGCTTATCAAACATTTTTGGCAATTAATCGTCAGTGTTCAGTATACGTTATAATTGTCTTCTTTAAAAAAATTAAAATAGACAATGTTGTCACTTTCACCGGGCTAGTTAATAAATAATGTGAGCGCTATAAAATAATTCAAATGTCAGTTAATCAGCTTACATGTTTTATATTCATTTTTGGGTTGCAATTGCAATATGATGCTGATGTTTGCACCGGTCTATTATCAAAACAGGAGGTCAATCCATAATTGACGTTGCAAGCATTAACAAAGGAATGTCAATGATTGCTCAGTTTAAAGCAGGACTTAAAACTTATTAAAAAGTCTAACCTAGCATTAACAGCAAAAGTCATCAAACACAAGGTAACTAATGTGCCAATTAAACCACCTACAGCTTGGTGGCAATGTAGTTAATAGTACTATGTCACATTTTGCGGATATACTAAACTCAAATGTAATAATTCTATTCAAATTGATGATAAAAAAAGCTACTGCAGACATGGTTTTAATAAAAAAACAATTAATTTTAAAAGCCATATTAACGCAATTATAAAATTCACGCAGTCCCATTACAAAAAGTAAAATTAATCTGTAGCAAAAATATTTCACTATTGAAGTCAATAAAACTCTAATAAAAAATGCAGTTGAACAGTGTATCAAATAAGTCCTTAATTACAAAAAAAACATAAATTAATTTGGAAAAACCGTTTTAATCTCCGACGTCGACTATTACAATATACGCATCAGGAATTATAATTAGCTTTGTAGGTTTAACATGTTGTTATTTATTATTTGCCGACAAAACAATTAATCATAAGCTACATGTGGTCCGGAACTCTTCAAGAGAACAAAAAACATTTCAACCTATAGTCAAAAATATTTGTTCAAAATACCGTAATATATTTAACCATTCTCTTGGTTGTTGTACAAAAGTCAAAAAACATTCAAAACTGCGTTTAAATGTAACACGAGTAATAAAGTTAATAGCAGTTTTTACAATTGTATTTGCAAAAATTTGTAAAGAAACAAAGAACAACCATTTACTAACCAAAGCAATTTGCTATTTATCAACGTACTGGCTAAAACTTGTTGATCGTCATTTATAAAATTATATAAAAAAAAAACTTTATTATTACCAAAAGACAATTGTTTACTGTTTAAAACAAACATGTTTGTTAACTCAGTTTTATTCAGATTATTCAGGCATTAAGAAAATGTAAGTTCTAACGAGCAACTATGTACCTTAGTCAAAATTTAATTGTTTTATCAATTTGTTTATTTTACTTACTTATTACTTTAATTAACTTAAAAAAGCATATGTTAGCAGCAAAAAATGTCAAAACATAGTCTTGTTTTTTATATTTTTATGTAAATATATTTTTCCATTTTGGTTTTTACTAATCTTTTTGGATTATACTAACGAAATTGTCGGTTTTATTAAATCTTATATTTTTGTTTAATTATTGTTTTAATATATTTTAAAAACTTTATAAAATAATAGTATTTCCTGTGTAATTACTTTTATATAAAATCTTAATTTATAATATTTTATATTATTATTTGTTTATATAAAAATAAATATAAACAAATAAATGTACAAGTACATAAGTACAGATAGTGACAAAAGTGAATCCATTGTTGACCTACTATGATATTGAAATATATGTAGCACTTGTTACTTATCTTAGATATATCTAACGCTTGTTAATAAAGTACCTTAGATAACACTTTACTAATATATATACATTTAATATTATTTGCAAAAAAATTCTTAATATAATACACAATAACATTTGTTTTAGCAATAAAGCACAATACCACTATTATGAAAACTTAAAAACAAACACAGATAATTGGTTTTAAAAATAGTTTTATCTATTAAAATACATAAATATACAAAATAAAGATAACAAACTTAATAATGTCAATAATTTAAATGATATTCACGCTTTTGTTCAACTTCTGCAAGCCGCTTGGGGTAGGAATCTATCAACGTACTAATATAATCCTTCGAAATGCAATTTTTTATAACATGGTTAATTTTCGCTTCCAATGATACGTCAGTTTCTATGCGGTTAACCTCACGTTTTAAAATACTAAAAAGGTTTTTAATTACATTGAGGTCTGGACTGTATAGAAGAAGTTGAATAAAAGTAAGCTTTTGCTTTTTTTAAAGCTTTTGTGGTCTAAATAAAGAAAAAGTATAGTAAATTGTAAGTTATGTTAAAATACACATTACCACTTTTGAAGTATGCACAGGAGCATTGTCTTGGATGATTGTTAAGTGTCCTGTAGCATTTCTGGACAGCTCGTTATAAAACAATTGTTTGAATATTTGTACAAATTCAGCGCTGTTTAAATTGCCACTAGTAAGCATCCATTTTTGGAGACTGATTGTACTTAATTGCAAAATATCCTTTGACACATGAAGGATGTGCAACTTTTATAGCAGTACAAGTGTGGTTGAGTGGAAAATTTGGACTATAAATAACCTTTGAATGTTTAGTCCATGGTTCGTAGGATAGGGCACACTCATCTGTGAAGTATATTGATCTCCAAAATGACGATGGATGATGTTTGTACTTTTAGCAAACTCCACTCGTTGTAATCTATAGGCACGACTAAGTGGAGTTTCTTAACAGCCGCTTTAAGAATGAAACCTTCAGATTTTATCCTCCTTCTTACAATTGAATATAAAAATTCTTCTAAATATTGATTTTTTATTTGTTTAACGTTCATTGTTTTGTGTTTTTTAAGCTGCATGGTTATAAACTGATCATCTTGTTTGCTTGTTGAACGTGTTCTACCAACTGTGGGTGATCTGGGGCTTGTTTTATTGTTCAAAATATTGTACACAGTTGAAACATTTATTTTTATGCATTCGGCAATTGTTTTCACTTTTGTGCCCTTTTTGTAAAAACTTTGAACTAATTCATAATCATGCGTAGACAAATAACGACGCTGAGCTGTTTTAACCATAATTATTAAGTGAGCGGAAATAAGAAACCTTTTTTTATCAAAATTCCAAATTTTGAAACGGAAAATAAAAAACGACCTTGTGCTTAAATTATTAAAAATAATTTAATAATTTTTTGGAAAAAAAATTGTTTTAAAATTCTTTTGTATTAAAATATTTTTAAAATAAATTATTTATTGACTATTTAAAAATACAGTGCAATTTTGTAAATATATGTATGAGCAGTTATTTTATTTTAGAAATAATTATTTTTTTAAATAAAAGGAATATAAAATTAAAATTGTTTTTTTAATAATTATTTTCGTAAATAAATTACATATTTTTATATTTAATAAATTTTAACTAGAAAAAGTTAAAGTTTGGGAATTGGATTACCGGCGTATATATCAAGGTTATATATTTATTAAAAAATGTAGCGCATCAATAATATATTTATAATGTGTAAAAAAAATTCGTTATTTTAAAAATATACATTAATTTATTTTATAAACAAAAATATTAAAAAAAAAATTGAATGAAATATGTTGCCTACTGTAACACTTTGTTACTATTGCTATTAAATATTATTTTAACAATGTTTTTAAATTATCTATTGGAAAATTATCAAATAATGTAAATAATTTGTTTATTAATTAATTCTCAAATATTTTTTGTTTTTGCTAAAATTATCTTAAATATTGATGTGATTAAAATAAATAATAAACTATATTTTGACAATGTTATTTTATAGCAAATACTGGTATGTAATATTTAGTTTAATTGCTTAATAAATGAGAAAATATTTTTAAAATAATTTAAAGTAAAAATGAAATGTTCATAATATAATTTTACATTGCTTAAAATGTACAGTAACATTAAAAATATTTAACAGTTTTATAGGGAAATAGGAAGACCGTGATATCGTGCTCTATTCAGCTTTTGGATTTTATTTTAAAAATATTTAACTTTTTTGAATATACATTTTCAGTTTTCTTTAAAAACAAGCACCAATAAACATAATTACCAAAAATAATTTTTAAATATTATATACAATTTTATTTATTTCTGCAATGAAACATACCACAAATTATTAAAACTTTAAAACAAACACACATTGTTACTTATGTCAATAATTTAAATACCATTAAGTGTTTACATAATTTTAAATTGCAAATTTAACTTTACGTAAGTAATAATAAATAAATAATTTTTGTTTTATTATTTTATTTTATAATTTTCATTACTTCTTATTATAAATGTGAATATTTATATTAAACCCTATTAATTAAAAAGTGTATATATACGTTTTTATTTCTACTCATATTATTGTCAATTTAAAACTAATATTTTATTAAGTTTAATTAATTAATTATTATTAGAACGTGTAACTAGTGTTGGTCATTTTATTACAGTGTTCTTTGACAAAGGAAAATATATAATATACTGCATTTTAAAACTATTATCAACAATATTCGTTTAAAATACCGTAACATTTTTGAACATTTATTTGATTGTTGGACAAAAATTAAAATACATTTAAAATTGCATCCAAATGTAGCGTCAGTAATAAATTTGTAAAGAAACAAAGAACAACCATTTACTAATCAAAGCAATTTGTAATTTATTAACGTACTGGCCAAAACTTGTTGATTGTTCTTTTTTCTAAAATTATATAAAAACAAACATTATTATTACTGAAAGATAATTGTTTATTGTTTAATAAAAGAATAATCAGACATGTTTGTAAAATCAGCTTTATTCAGATTATTCAGTCATTATAAGAATGTAAGTTCTGGAGAGCAACTATGTACCAAAACCGTACTTTAACCGTTTTATCAATTTGTTTATTTTACTTACTTATTATTTTTATTAACTTACAAAAACATATGTTAGCAGTGAAAAATGTCGAAATATAGTTCTGTTTTTAATATTTTTACGTAAATATATTTTTACATTTTGCTTTTTACTAATTTTTTGGATTATACTAACGGAATTGTCGGTTTTATTAAATCTTAATTTTATTGTGTAATTATTGTTTTAATATATTTTAAAAACTTTATATAATAATAGTATTTTTTGTATAATTACTTTTATACAAAAATATTAATTTATAATATTTTATTTTATTATGTGTTTATATAAAAGTAAATATAACCAAATAAATATACAAGTACATAATTTACACTTTGATGCAGTTGCTATAATATATCACTTTAACAATGTTTTCAAATTATCTATCGGTAAAAAATGTAATAATTTAAATAATTCTTTTTTATAATTAATTTTCAAATATTTTTTGTTTTTGCAAAAATTATTTTAAATATTGATAGGATTAAAATAAATAATAAACTTTATTTTGACAATGATATTATGTAGCGAGTACTGGTAAGCAATTTTTAGTATAATTACTTAATACATTTATAACAATATATTTTTTTTTAATTTAAAATAAAACATAAATTTTTTATATTATAATTTAACATTACTTAAAATGTAAAATAAAATAAAAAATATGTAACAGTTTTTATAGGGGAATAGGAAAACCGTGATACCGTGCTTTATTCAACTTTTGTATTTTATTTTAGAAATATTTAACCGTTTTGAATACATATTTTTAAAAATTGTTTAAAAATAGGCACGAAAAAACAGGATTAATAAAAATAATTTTTAAATATTATATAAAATTATATTTATTTCTGCAATAAAACATACCACAAATTATTAAAAAGTTAAAACAAACGCATATGTCAATAATTTAAATACCATTAGGTCTTTACATAATTTCTGCAGGCACCATTAGATATGGGTTTATTGATAAACAAATTTAATTTTGCAAAGTTTAATTTTTTTTATATGACAAATTGTATTCTTTATAAATTATACTTTGTTTTAAATATTGTATAATTTAAAACAAATTTAATAACGGTTAAATGTGAGCTGTTCAAAAGTAAATGTACGGCGTCTGTTTTTGCATGTCACATTGTTTGCATATAATATTTTTATATTGCAAATTTAACTTTACGTAAGTATTAAATAAATAAACAAAATTTGTTTTATGATTTTATTTTATAATTTTTATTATTTATTATTATAAACGTAAATATTTATATAAAACCCTATTAATTGAAAGTTATATATATATATATATATATATATATATATATATATTATATTATTGTTAATTTAAAACTGATATTTTATTAAGTTTAATTAATTATTTATTATAAGAACGTGTAACTAGTGTTGATCATTACATTACAGAATCCTGTGCAAAGGAAAATATTGAATATACTGCATGTTTCTGAATTATAAATTCGGTTTCAATAGTATATCAGGATAAAAACTAAATAAACATCTTAAACTACTTAAAACACTCCATTACATTTTGAACTGGTTACAAAATTATTTTTTTAATAAATAACTGTTTACACAAATTGGTCGTAATAAAACAAATCTAACAAAAAATAATAATGAGATTCTACACGGTGCAGTACTATCATCCATATTTATTTTTATTGTAGGTAGATCTGTTGCAAGTACCAAAGCCATTATATTTATTTAAATTTCCAGATAATCTTTAAAATAAGATCTAAACAAAGTTAAAATTATATTAATAAAATTGATCTTAATTTAAATTCATCAAAATGCAAGCTGCTTAAATTTACAACAAGGCGTCCAAAAAAACTATAGAATTAAAAAAAACTTTAAAATTAAATTAAACAAACATATGCAAATGTAATAAATTAAGTATCTACGGTTAAACATAAATTTTATACATACCTCGTATAATTATGTAAAGCATATATTTGTAAAAATCAAATTATTATGCTATTACCTAAGATTACTAAAAAAACTAAATGTTGACTATTATATTACTAACTTTTCGTGACATTATATTTTGTTTGTTTAAAATTCTATTCCTTAACAACAAGATTATGTTGTTTTAAATCAATGCATATATTGTCGTAAAAGTTGACAATATAAATGGTAAGTAATTCTTTAAATATTTGCGCTTAAAATAATTTACAATCACCTGCTAATAACGTTATAAAAATTATTTTAAAATAAAATTGAAAACATTTTGTTACAAAATTGTAAAATATTATTACAATTTTTATTAACAGAGTTTTTAACATATATATATATATATATATATATATATATTAGTAATATTTAAGTATTTAAAATTAAATTATTAACATATAAGGACTTATGTAACAACAAATAAAATTATTTTTATATAAAAGTGTAAATAACAAAAATAGCTAAAAATACTAGTAACACAATTTTATTATGTAGATGAGTAGCGTAAGTTGATTTAAAATTTAATTAATTCCATATTTCAAGAAATAAAAATAAATTATTAATGTTTATTTTTATAATTAATATGAATTTAAAAAAACTATTTGCAAAATAAAAATAAATAAACTAAATTATAAATAATTTTTATTAATAGTATAACATTGACATACATTTTATTGCAACAACAAAAAAATTATAATAATTATCAATGATTAAAATTATTAAATTTCTACAAACATGATTTTGTTTTACAGAAACAATACGTTTTATTAGAATTAAAAACTGTATAAAAATATATATAAATATCAATTTATTTATATAATTAAATTGTGATTTTATATATTGTGAAAAGTCATTTGTGTTCTTTTGTAAAATATTTAATAATATATATAATTAATAAACTGTTTAATTATATATATATATATAATAAAATTAAAGCTTACATATATTTTTTTAGATCCAGGTTACTATCTATATGTATAATAATTATTTAATGCAACAAACTTTAATCTATTTTGTACAGTTTAACAATACTTTACAGCATATAATATACAACATATATATTTTTGTAATTAAAAATAATACTGCCATTTGCTAAAAACTAAATTGAACATATGTCAGTCGTTAAAAATTACTAATTAAAATACATAATTATGTAAAGAATACATTACAAACTTTATACAGTTATCGATATAAAAACCACTTATTTTTTTAATATTTTCGGTTAGCCAGTTCCAAACACAGTTTATCAAAGTACCAATAAAATATGTTATAACTTGGTTTTTATAACATAGAAATTGTTCTTTATAAGTAACACATATTTTACAATATATTAACCTACTTTTTATAAAAATTATACATGAAATTAATAATTCTTAATTCCGGAATGTTGAGGATCAAACATACGAATGTTTGTTTTTTTAATTAGTTTTTGTGATTTAAATAAGTCAAACAAAAAGTCTATTGTAAGTTGTACTAAAATGTGCATTAGTAATTTCCAAATGTACACAATAGTACTATTTTAAACACTTTTTAAAATACTTTGAAATTTTATGCTAAAATTATGACTACAATATATTTTTTTAATTTATTCATTTTTTCATTTTATAAATTGTATTTGTAACGATCCAAATGTGTAACTCTAGAAAAACGAAAGCAACTTATTTTGCAAAAATTTGTAATCTTTAGATAAAACCATAATACACTTAATGTTGAGAAATTGAGTGCAAAAGTTAATCTTATTTAGAAATAATTTAAGATATATTTTATACTTTATGGTAAACTTTATTTACTTTCATTCTTGTGTACAACAAAATAAAACAAAAATAAAGCCATTTATCAATTTTTTGGTTATTTTATGCACATTTAAAAATCCAATATTAATTTTTTTAAATTTACTTTTTTTACTTTTTTAATTTTATTATTTTATTTCATTTTAATTTTAAAATAATAAAATTAACATAGTTTTTGTTTCTACATTTGTGAGTCAATTTATGTATAATTAAAAAAGATTTTTTAATTCCAACAAATTTCTATTTATTTAACATTTTTATTTTACAAATTTTAGAAATTTTATTAACATGAAGCCGTTTTTTATGTAAAATTTTAATTTATTTTATTTTATTGATAGATTAAAATTTAGCATAATCATATGTAATGTAATAATTTAAACTATACAAAATTATCCCAAAATAAACTATAAGTTTTAAACGACTTACATTAACCTTTATTTTTAAAGTAGTTATTTGTTATTCTACTAATTGTTTTATTAATTTTTTTTAATATTTTTATTAAGCCATTATTAAGTTGTTTTTATGAGGCAAATATTTTTATAATAAATAATAATAATTTATTTTATTTATATTAATCAATATATTAAAAATTAAAATATTTTTAATTTTTTTGTTTTGAAATAAATAATGCATTTTAAATACAAAAATAAAAACTATATATTTTTTAAACTGCTTAGTTCTATGTTGTAAATATGGTAATTGGATATGTTTAAGTATCAACACGTTTTTAACACTTTATATATATATATATATATAAAGCAAACTAAGAATAATATTAATAACATAAAAACAGAATAGACTGTTTTTATTTTGTATTTAAACTTTATATAATGTCAAACAATTAATTTTACAGTGGTTAAACATTGTAAATACTTTCAACTTTCTGCTTTTGCGCAAATACACTAGAATAGGTTTTAACGAAGGTGTAATTAAATTTAGGTTTATTAAGGTATTTTGACTATTTAAATTATGTGTTTGTGCCAAAATGGTATAGTGTTGCTTTGCTTAACAAAAATCGGGTTTAAATCTTACTACCAGCATAGGGGTGCACGTTTTGTTTTACTAAAATGTTTATTTTTTTTAAATGTTTTCAGTAAAACGTTTAAAGTAGTAAAATATATGCATACAATATAATATTTAAATAATATTAACATTTATTTTATTAAAATTAAGTTTTATTACAAATTATGTTTATAGCGTTAAAACGTAAGTGTCATTTTTATTAAAAGCAATGCGTTTTATTTAAAGATTATCAGTTTATATTATCCTTAAAAATAATGTATGTATATAAAATTATTACCTTAATTTTAAAGATAATTTATTTATCAAAACAATGTAATTAAAATTAAAACATTCTGTAAAATAAAAATAAAAATTGTATATATTTACATATATTATTTTTTATTATGGTATGTTTTATAAATGTTTAAAATTGTATTACTAACATATTCAATATATTTTATTATGCATTATATAAATTACAGTAATTGCGTAAACAACATACATACATTGAACGTTTATAAACAACTAACATATTTAACCCTAATAATAACCTTTGATAATAATTGTAATTACACAATTTGTCTATTATTTTATAATAAATAAAACTATTTAATGTATGCTTATAAAAAGAGTTGTAATAAAAAACTAAACAAGTATATATGTAAACCAATAGGTTTTAATACATTAGATTATAGTGTTTACGTAAATAATAATAACAATAAAAAATAGTCAATTACATAAAAAAATTATCTTCGGATAAAATTTTGTATTACACTTTTAAAGTATATACCATAAAATTATATAAATATGTAATCTAAATAAATAAATATACTTTTATTACTACTATTATTACGGATTGTATTACTATTCTTCTTCTTCTTTCTTATTATTATTATTACTATTATAATTGTTTGTTTGCATTTTACGAAAACACTTGTTTAATTTGACAATTAGTGTATAACAGATAATTATTTATTATGTTTTGTTTATTTAATTAATACATCTCTATTCTACTAGTTAGTTATTGTTATTTAGTTTAATTAAATAAAATTAGTTTTTCAATTTACAAAATAGAAAATGTTGTTATTAATATTATACATATTAATGTATTTTAAACCAATAAAATTGTTTTTTAACACATTTTATATTTTTAATTTAAGCTTAATTAAAAATTGAATGCTGTTATACATTATAATTAATAATTAATTTTGCAAATAATTTTGTGTTAATGTGCATTGGTAAAATATTATTTTTTGTATGTATTATATCATATTTTATTATATATATATATATATATATATATATATATATATATATATATATATATATATTATAAAACTACTTTAATTATAAATGAACATGAGCTGATAAAAAATTACAGCAAATATTTCAACGAAATTCGCAAAATTAAAAACTTGGGATATAATGGGTTAATTAAAAATAAACATAAACTGATAAAAAAATTACAGCAAAACAACAGCAGAAACAAAGTTTCGTTAGCATTAAAGATTCTGCAACTCATAAATTGAGCTTTCTTTTGGTTTCTACTCAACACTGTTATGTGCAACTTTGTATCTAAATACGTGAAATCACTACTTGTGTTTGTTTATTGTTTTGTTGATTGTTTTTGTAGTAATATATTTATTTTACAAAGGCCAGAATAATAAATTTGCGCACAAACAATTTTAAAGTTTCTGGAAAAACAAGAACTTACCTGCACATAAAAAAAACTAATTAATACAAAAATGTATATATACCTTACTTATCCTCAATATTAATCAATCTAGAATTAAACAAAATTGAATTATTAAAAAACTTGTTAAAGTAGAAATTGTTCTACCCACGTAATTATTTGAACTAATTTGGAAATTTCACAGTATAATGTAACAAGTGTGTCTTTAATATATAGCAATTTTATATATATATATTTAAATTACATGCATATTTTATAGACTATATGTATATTTATTGACATATGACATTCTGTTTTATTTTAATCCTATTATTTGTACTACTACTTATTTCAAATTAATAGTAAAAACGCATTTTACGCTGAATGTATTTTTAGTAAAATACTAAAGTTTAATAATAATAATAATAATAATAATAATAATAATAATAATAATAATAATTCCTTCTGGTTTATCTAGGCTTGGGACTAGCTAAATTAAATAATTTTTAATGCAAACTACAAATAATGTTAAACGTTTTATTATGGATTAATAATAAGTGCAAATTTTATACATATGGAAATAAAAACTGTTATATAATTTTTATGATAAACTGTTGTAATTAAAATTCAATTATTAGTTTAAACAGAAAGAATTTGGGTTATTGCGTTAAAAATAACAACCAATAAAAATATATAATTTTTATTATCTACTTGCTGTTAAAAAAGTAATCAGTATATTAAATTAATAACAATTAAACAATAATAAAACATGTGTTTTTAATGCAGTTGCAACGTACACCATAAACAGAACGTTGTAATTAAAAATCGTTATTTACTCGAAATTATATAAGATATAACTACATTTTGCGCAATTGTTTCATTTTTTAAACTAATATTTATTATTTATTTTAAATTGTATTTGTTTTAGAAAACAAAGCATTAAGGTTTTTTAATATTTTTACATTATTTTTTTACTTTAAGTATTGTGCATATTAAAAATTAAAATTCTATCCAAATTTTTGCAAACTCCTTTTATTAAAATTATATTATTTTTGGTGTAATTAAAATTAGTGCTGCAATATTTCATACACAAATTAGTTTCTTAATTTTGTTTTTAGTCATTTTATTTAAAAAAACTAAAGTTGTTAAAATTAATTCAGTTTATATTTAAACTGTAAAAAGGTTAATTATTTTTAAGTATATATAAAAATCCAAAAGTAATTTTGTCTTTTTTTATTAGCTTTATAATAGATTTGTTATAACAAAATTAAATTGTAATTAATAGCTAAATTAAAGTACAGCCAAACTCTCAACAGACAGGACATAAGCTGACTATGTAATTATATAAATATGTTATTATTTTTATTACAAAATCCTTATGCTTTAAAAAATAAGTATGGGGTAATAAATCAAAAATGACAGCAAAAATTAACCTCAATATATTATTGCAATTTTTTTTGATTAATTGTAATAATGTCATATTGTTAACAAGAGTCAGTTCTTTTTATGACCTCATTATTTAAAAAATAATCGCATTAGCTAATCTTTAAAATAATTCTAAGACACAGGCGATAAAAAAACATCCACCATCTTATTATTTTTTTCCGTTTGCCTCCACATTTTACTTAAATATATATTGCTGTTAAAATAATTATTGATGCGTATAAACACAATTTTGTCCTCAAGCAACTAGAAGAACATAACTATATTAATATTAGTTTATTAAAAACTGACATTGTCTTTTGAACTCTGGCTAACATCAGTTTTTATTTTTTAGTCTATACTAATCATGCTACCTAGATGTGTAAAGAAATTAACAGTATTAATGTTTGTTCTACTATTTTTAATAAACTAATTATTATCAGACTTGGTACACAACACTTTTTTTGAACAATTAATTTGTAACCCAGTACAAAAACAGATATTACTGAGACCTGTTGTCATATTTGGCACCATTTCTAGAGTTTCACTAAGTAGACTAATATTATCTGCTAATCTGCCTTGGTTTCATTTAATACCATCAAAACAAATTATTCATAAATGAAGTTAAAATAAAATCAATTACCAGAAGAAAAACAAAAACAGTAACAAAAAACATCCTTCACTTACTCTTGTGATAATTTAGAATATAGCAGTATTACTCTTTTTTGTTTAAACACAACAACTTAAATTTTGTAATTGTAAACGCATAATATTTATAAATGTTAACGGTTTTCCGTAAAACTTAACAATTAACTACAAAGATTTTTGATAAACGATGTCAAAAGTTTTCATAAAAGTAATTGTACGTCATTGCTGAAATTTTTGATTTTGCTCAATAATGTTACAAAGTGTCAGTATTTATTTAATTGAATTTAGTTCCAAAATTTTTCTTTTTGTTTTTAAACGCGTTTATTTACAGCATTACATGAACAATTTAAAACTAGTATACAAACCATTTTACTAGGAAAAAACAATATGTTTATTTTTCGCTAATTATTGCATTTGTTTAAACTGCCTTTTATTAAGTTACAATTTATGATTGCTGACAATCATTTGAAACTTGTTTATTATACTATATAACATTAAATAAGTAAAAAAGCTTACTTGCTACAACATCACCTCTATGTTTGAGCATCTTTACAGTTATTTTGTTAAGTTCTCCTACTTTATTACTTTTTAAAATTTAAATAAATAACGTCAATTTCAAAAATTTTATCAATACATATTTCCGGATTTTTAGTCACATTTATATCATTATCATTATCAAAACCTATAAGAGTATTTGCCATAAACAAATATAGTATTTTTTAAATGATCTACTTATTTAAATAATACTAGGTATTTGTGCACGACCATATTTCCTTTGATTGGAATATAATTTCCATAAGTTGTGGAACAATGTTATACAAAGTTTTGGAATAATGTTTGCTGCTGACTGTTTGCAACTTTTTTGCATTTGTTATTTGATTAAACATTTTTATTTTTGAGGCAGCTATTTTAACCCGTTTATTTAAAATTATATATTAATTATCAAATATTTTTCAAATAACAAAATTGTTAAATTGATGTTTTTCTAATTTTCTTTATCTTCTCAGATCAATTAAATTCTTAAATACTAATAAAATTCCTTGTACAACGACATATTTTACCAAACACATTTGCTGCACAGACTGTAATTGTTTTATGGAACAATTTTTATTGAACATTAGATTTGTCTACCCATTTCAGATTTTTAAATATATTTTTTAAATAATTGTAAATTTGATTTGAGATATTTGACTGCTTAAGTTTTTCAAATTTTGGTTTTTATTGTGTTTAATTTTAAACAAAGTTTTTAATAGCAAAATTGTAATTAAAAACATTAATATCTGCACCGCAATATGCACGGACATCATGCAATAAAAGTCGTTATTTTGTGCTAGTATAAACGTGATTAATCTCGTTTGTTATTTTTTTGTTAAAAAAAACCGACGTTCTCTTGTGTGTATTTTTGTGAGTAAAACATGTATCGCCAACACTCATTTCGCAATTACTGTTAAGCGTCAACAATTAATAATTATTATTATTTAAGCTGTTAACATTGGCTTGTACTCCAACACCTAATTCTATCCATTTATCTAATTTTAGCTTTAGCTTCCTTTTGTTTTTTTTTAACTTTATTATGCGTGTAACATTGTTATTCAGATACGTGCAATTACTTTTCAAATTATTTTTTTAATGCAGGATAAGTACTGGTTATTTCTAAAAATGCGGGTCCAAGCTTAGCATTGACAAAATGTATATTATTATATATGTGTTTGTAAAACATTTAAAACAGAAAAACGTTTTTTAAAATATTAGGTTACTTATAGTTAATAGAAATACAGAACACAAATGTTAGAATACAAATTACCATATCACATATTTGCTAGCTGTAAGCAAACACAAACAAATATTAATACAATAAAAAAATTATTTATATACCAATTTATAATAAAATTATTTGTATGAATATACAAAAACAATAACAAAAACATTTGTGTTTTGTTTAAATACAAAAATTTAAATTTTGTTATAATAAATTTATATTATTTACTTATTTTAATAGTTCTTTGTAAACATTTGTGTATTTTAAGAAACATTTTTAATAAAACAGTCAAAAACGTTTATAAAATAAAATAAATTATTTGTTAAAATGTTTGACATTGTTTACAAATGTTGCTGACAACGAGATATATTTGTTGAGTATACTTTTATCTTTTTTAAAGATATGTAATTACTACTTTATTAAACGTTTAAAAAACACGTAATAAAGGGTTATTCCGAGCTATTTGGTAAGAATATTTAAAATTAATTTTTTATTAATTTAAACATATTTATTATATTATTTAACATCAAATAAATCAAAAACTTGGGTTTTACTGAACATTTTTATGTTTGACCTTTTTGTAGTTAACTTAACAACTCTTCCCATAGTCAGTTCAATAACTCCTAACGTTTTACATATTAATCAAAGTTAAAATTTTAACAATAACTGTCGGTATAGAAATATTATTAATATATGTTTTAATTTGTTAACCACATTTATGTTTTATTGTTAATAAAATGTATAAACATATTTGGTGTAAGTAATTTAAATAATAATTATTAAATGTTTTAACTATACGGATAATCTTTTTTTAGTATCTGTAAGAAGAAAATAATACTTTTTTATATTAGTAATATTTTTTCCTTAATTATTTCTAGTTGTTTTGTATTACGTGGATTTACTTATACATTTTTAAAAAACAAAATATTTTTAATATTACACATTAAAAATATATATAGCAAAACATACTTAGTAGAAAATACAATACTGTTTTAAAAAATATTAAGTTGCATGCTAGTAAAAAAGAGGCTGTTGTGATTTCGATTTTAGTAGTTTTTTTGTAATTTAATACGTATAACAATATACTCTTTTTGTAAGAACAATAATTTAAATATAAAAAATATTATAATTACATGTAAGTCTAATTATGTAAATACACTTGTGTATTTTATATATTTTAAGATTTTTAATATAATTATACAATTTTATTAATCTTTAAATATTAAAAAAACATTTAATAACATATTTTTTTATTAAAAATATTTTTAAAATAAGTATATCGATATGTTTTATGTTGTTAAACACATTATATTATTCTTTAAGTATAGTTTTAAAATACATTTTTAAATAATTATCTTTATAGTATTATTGTTTTAGAAATAATTGTTTTAATAATGGACACATCTGTAAATGTACGTAAATAAAAGTTTTATGTATAAATAAAAAAATAATTATAATTTAAAAATAAACTTTTACAAAATTATTTTACTTACATGTTTAATACTGGTAAACAGATTATATTTTAAATAATTGTTTGTTTAAATTAAATTAACAACAACTTTTTTAAAATTATATATATATATATATATATATATATAATGAACTAAATTCCACATTTTGTTTAAACTATGTACATTATATAGAAACAAATATTATTGTTAACAAAATATACATGTCTATATATTAACAATATTTTACTAAAATGTTTTTAATAAAAGTAATATGTAAAAGTTATTTTTATTAAATATAAATAAATTGTTTTGTTTTTTTTATTGAACGCAAATGTAAAACATTTATTTTAATTTAAACAAATAATGTAAATTCAGAATTAGCAATACATTTGGTTAATAATAATTATTTTATGACTCTAACTGTTGTCCAAGTTTATTGCTACCGGTTTATTATTTAAATTTGAAAATATTGTATACATTTTGTAGTTTAAATGACACAGTATAAGTATATTTTTGTAAAAAAATTAAGTTTTAAATAATTCAAACAATTTTTGTAATATTATTATTTATGAAACATTAAAAAAAATAATTATTCAATAACTTTAATTGTTGTAAATACAATTAAAAACTGTTTACTAAAGTTTAATCGTTTAATTTTTTTAATTTACGAAAAGTTTAAATTTTACTTGCTTTCTTACTAGTCATATTCTATATTGCATATTTTTAATTATGTTTATTATTATTGTTAGCATTTAAAAACAATAATTGTTTTTATTATTATATTATTTTTGGCTGTTTATACGTAAATGGTGTTACTCTCAAATTATTGCGTGGGTGTAGCAAAACCGTGAAAATTGGGATAATGCTTATCATGTGAAGTATGGTCCTATAAATGATGCACGCTATTTTTGTAACTAATTACGCTTTTTATGCTTATTCTGAAAAAAATTTTATTTGTAAGAATTGCCTGCATAAAAACTGCAAAGTTTAATAAAAAAACTGAGGCATTTTTTCTAGACAATAAAAGTTTGCAATAGTTATAGAAATTCCTAAAAAGATAATTTGAATTCTAATAATATTAAAGAGTATAAGCAATTTAATGCCCTTGCACAGAAAATTGAGGCATTTACACTCAATATAAGGAATATTTATAAAAAAATATTAAATTTATAAAATTATATCTTAAAGTTCTGCCATGTCAATGCAGAGATTACTAATGACTCTAAAAATATTATAACTGATTATCAAATATATTCTAATATAATCATTAAAAATGCGCCTAAAACTGTGATAAACTGTCACCAAATCATATCATATGTGTAAAAGTATTTTTAATTATGTTGCCCCTCATTTAAAGTAAATAGAATACATTGCAAACTTATATAGAATGCCCCCCCTTTTATTTGTTAAATTTTCTCTTGTCTTAAAATGTACTAGACTTTCTTAAGATATGGCCTAGTAATAACACTTGATAACTTTTATATCAGACTTTTTAATAACCTGGATTCTGAAAAATGGTTTAAACGGTTTTTTTTTAGATAATAATCCCAACAGTGTGTTAAATCAATCAAAGTTTAAATTATTAAATTAACACCCATAATGATAAATGCAACTAATCAGGATTTTTTCATTTTGTTTCTTGGTTCAACTTCTACGTCTCATTAAGATATCGACTAATTCCATTGTTTTTCTCGGACGCCTTGTTGTAAATTTAACAAACTTGCCTTTTTTGATGGATTTTTAATTAAAATCAAAGTTGGAATACCATTGTTTTAATTTTATCAATAAAATTTTAAAATTTGTTTAGATTATTGTTTGAATAAATGTTTATGCACAATACCATATAATCTGTAAAACTTAAACAAATGTAATGGCTTCGGCAATACGCAATGGATCTGCATACAGTAAAAATAAAAATGGATATAATACTGCACCTTATAAAACTTCTTATTATTATTTTTTGTTAACCCTGGTTTATTACGATCAATTTTTGTAAATTGTTTTTGTTTTGAGAAATAATTTTGTAGTTAGCTTAACATGTGGTTAGGTGTTTCAAGTAACACAAAACGTTTACGTAATTGTTTTCTTAATATTGTATTAAAAACAGATATATAATCTAAAACATGCAATATATTGAACATTTTCCCTTGTGAAGAGATTCAATAATGTAATAAACAAGACTGGCTACACAGTCTACAGTAGATACAGGATACAGGATATTTCACGAGTTGATTAGGAGTTAGACTCTTTTTATTTCCTTGGTTAAAATGGTAATTACAATGTCATTAAAGGGAAATGGAGGTAGTAATAATAAATTATAAATTAAGATTAAAATTATCTAAAAGATAGTGGGGTACCGGAATTTGGTTAGAGCATGGTTATTATATAAACGCTTAAAAGATTAAGTAGATTGAGCATTAACGATCTTAGTAGAAAATCGGTTCCAGTGATTAATAATTATGAGAGAAAAGTAGTGTAACCTTGTTTTAATAGAAACTCTGGGTTTGCCTAATTTTAGATTATGCCCTGTATGTAAAATATGGGTAAAAAGGTAATCACAAAGAATTAACTTAGGTCCCCTACTTTTGATCATAAAGAGGTTGCTAATAATTTATTTACAAAGTTCAATCAAACATTTTGTTTTTTGCGGATAATGTTAAAATCTGGGGCAAAAGCCCTACATTTCTGCAGCAAAATATTAACTATATTTACCTTTGGTTGATTACAAAATAAATTGCCTTTAAATTTTAAAAAGTGTAAGCATATAACGTTTAGAAAATCCTTGAAAAAGATCTTTAGATTTACGATAAAGGCATTACTACGGTAAAAAGATTAAAAATGTAGGGGTTATTTTTACACCATTTACACCATTCATAAAAAAGCGACCCTTAAATAATTTAACTTGATTAAATTCTTTAGACAGAATTTAGGTAAAATTTTAATGGATTGGTTTTGTTTTTGTTTTTATGTTATATATAAAATCACATTTAGATTATCGTATTAAGCTAACAGCCCTATTTCAAAAGGCGGATATATATCAATTAAAAATAGTCCAAAAAAAGTTTTCTAAACTTTCTTTTGAGCTTTGTTTTAAATCGTATTAGAGTGTTTGCAAATACTGAAACTATTTCCTGTAAATAATAAGCAACCCGAAGCAACTTAATTTTATTCTATAAATTATTTGTTAGCAATAGCATCACCTTTATTTTTAGTAAGTAAGTAAGTAATGGAAACCTTAAGAAACATTGTTTTAATATTTGATAAACAAAATTATTTTTTTACATAAATCCATTACAATAAAAAATAAACTCCCTAATCATGTGAGTTGTCAAAATCATTAAAGATTAATTATGATTATCACAAGTTTGCCTTTTTATTAAAATGTTTTAGCTACTTGTGTTCAACTTGTGTTATATGCAAACTTTTTATTTACTCTTTTTCCTATGTTTTTACTATTTTTATTTTTAATATTATTAATTCTTGTTTGTCTCAGTTTTTTTTTCCCTGTTTATTTTTCCCAATTTTAAACTCTTGGATACATTAAAAACTAAGGATCAAAGAAATAATTTTCTATTTACCTTGTGTACTCTCCTGAATCCTAAATCCTAAACTTAAATAAGTAATAAATAAACTATGTATTATTATTTATATTATAATTATTAATAATAATATTATAATTATTACTTTTACTATTATTGTGCTTTTAATTAAAAAACAAAATAATATTAGAAACCAGTAGGTTTGTTTTGTACATAAAATTTGTGCAAAATATTTACTAAGTAATTATTGTGTGTGTAATTTAAATCCATGTTTATTAGGTCCAAGTCAATTTTTGTACTGCTAAAATATCCCATCACAAAACCATCGTTTTAATTTTTAGAATATTTAGAAAATGTCCATTATAATTAAATTGTTTCGTTAAACTCTATTTAAAAAAAATAAACAAACGTGTGAAACAATGTTGTTTTTATATACTATGTAAAACAATAAAAATTGAAAATAAATAATCTTATTTTTTCTTTAAATCTAATTTCATAATTATTAAGAATACTTTAACAACTTTATAAAATTGATATAAAAACTACTGGATTAAAAAAATACGTAAATTGGTTATTAATATTTTAATGTATTTATTTATCTTGTGTAATATTTCTATAAAATGAATTTGTTAGACTAGTGTGTTGTTTATTATTTTTTAATGCATTTGAAATTAAATTTATTTTTTAGTTTCATTATATTTTTGTCTTAACAAAATTTAAAAAGACGCGGTTTTGTAAAAAAACTTGCATTTTATTTTACTATAATTAACAGTGTACAATTAATAATAGTTACGCAATACAAATATTAAAAACGTATGTTAATTAAATTGACAAATAAAAAATATAGCCCGTTTGCTTTACATCCCAATAAAAAAAAATAACCGGTCAATTATATAAAGGTAAAAAACTGTTAAAAATAGACATTTAGAAGGTTATTTTTTTGTGTATTTTTTTAAGGACATTTAAGTGAGTTTAAAATACAAAAGTACACATAACATAAATATGTTTTTTTTAAATAAAAAATTTTATTGCCGATTAATAATATATAATAATGTTATAGTACAAAAAATATGGTTCGTTATGACATGTTGGTTTATGTATTTGCATAACTATAATTTTGACTAATATAAATGTTTGTAGTGCGGGTAGGCGAGTTAATGACATTACAAAAGAAAAAAATGTTTATTATTGTCTACATACAATTTATTTAACCATAAACAACTGTTTATAAATAACTACATTTAGAGAAGATTGGAAGTAAACTAAAATATAGCCTGTTTTAAATTTAGATAGATAAATAAGTTTTGTAACAGAAATATTTTTCCAACAGTAAAAAACTTCACGCATATACTATTTAATATTTACAATGCTGTAAATAAAAATATTTAAAAAATTATTTTAATTTATATTTACTTTAAAAATGTTTACCTGATTTTAAAATGCAAACGTACACGTATGCGAATATAACTTATTTAAATATTAATCTTTTATTAAATATTAATAATAAATAATGCAGTTATTAAAATGTAGTGTTATATAATTTCAGTTTATAAATTTGTATAAACATAGTTTTAATCAATATAAATGTTTTTAGCTTGGGTAAAAATATGTTGAGTAAAAACGTTAATGACAATACAACAAATAATTACAATAATAGTTATTATTGTTTACTATAAATCAAAATGTAGTCAGTATATCAAAATAAAATTACAAAATAACAAAACTGATGCAGGTTTCTTTATTTACCACACATATTTACGTATATCGAATTGCACATATTTTATAAAAATAAGTTGGTTTTGAGTTTTATTTTTACTTTATGTAATTTAATCTTTTACGTTTATGTATTTATTTAGTGACTAATGTTACGTACTGCTAATTGTATTGAATTTTTAAAAGTCTACATATTTTGTTGTGTGCTGAAGACCACATTTACTCATATATTTAAACCAATAACAATAGTAATTTTAATAAGAAAAATAACAATAACAATAAAAATAAGATAAATAAATAATAATATTAGTAATAATAATAATAATAATAATAATAATAATAATAATAATAACAATAGTAATAATATTAATATATAACACACACACACACACACACACATATATATATATATATATATATATATAACTACAATAATTTTAATAAATAAAAAATGATTTTTTATAAAATTGCTTTTTTACATTTGTAATGTTGGCAATATGTAAGTTGCAAAACACGTATTATTTAAAATAATTTTACGTTTTGTCATATATGTGTATTTGGTTTATGTATGAAATTTATGTAAGAAATTTTAATTATTGTTTGTGAATATATTATATTTGTAAAATTAATAATTTAGTTATTAGTAATAATAATAATTATTATTATTTTAATAATTTATTACATAAAAAAAGCTTTTACAGTATTACATTTTTGAGGTAAAAACCAATGTATAGATCTGATCACAACGTATGAACATTTTTAATTTGTTAATATATATATATATAAATATATATATATATATATATAATATTGGTAATGTTATATATATTTTAAAAATAAGTGAATAATAGAAATGTACAATTTTAGTTACACGCACAATTTTAACTGAAAATAATTTGAAAAAAATTTGGTTGTCATAATTAGAGTATTAGTATTATGGGTTAATATGAAAAAAAATGATAAAAAATGTAAACAGTAGTTGGAAAACGATAAACAGTGTAAATAAAATAATATTATTTTTTATTAAGAAGTGTAAATTGCGATTTTTAAGTAAACAATATAATCAAACAAAATTTCTTATACACCATTAAAATAATTAGCGTTATTATGATTTGTGATATTGGGGACAGTATAAATGCTGATGTATTTAAAAAAAATAGTTTAAACAGTTTTGAAATTGATTGGTAAATTATTCCATAATTTAGTAATATGGGATACATGCTTAGAAAATTGTAAATTTTTTAAGCAGTAGGAACCCAAGTATTTAATCATTGGTATTGTTTTTATTGTGTAACTACCCAAACTAATTGAAAGTACAAAACGTCTGCCAAATAAATAATAAAAAGATTTATTAAGATTTATTTCCATTTGGTGGTTAATGCACCATTAATAAAAATTTGATAAATTTTTTTGTATGTTGCGTTTCGAGCTTCTGTTATTGTAATTGTAAACAATTTTTATATCATCTGCACAAATATATATATTTACTGTGTCTTATTGCTCTATCAACGCCGTTAATATTAAGTAAAAAAGGATTAGACCTAATACACTACCTTGAATAACCTCACTTCATTTTTGGAGGCTTTGCAATTAAATTTTTAATTTTGCTTACTTGGATTTTCTTTGTAAGAAACGATTTTAATCATTAAAATAGTGGGTTAAAAATGCCAAATAAACTAATTTTTTTAATGAATTTATTGTGGAGTACTTTATCAGATGTTTTCGTGAGTCAATGTACAGGACAATTTTAGAATTTTTTTTGTTTTTTTTTTGTGTGACAGTTACAAAATTTGATTAAGCATGTTGAAGTTAATTTTTATCAGTAAATCTGTGTTGGGATAAATTTAGTAAATTAGTGTTTGTCAAGTGATGCGAGAGATTATTGAAGTATTGTATATAGGTGTAATATTATTTAAATTAGTTTTATTACCGCATTTAAAGATGGGCGTAAAATATGATTGTTTCCAATTTTCTGGATAAATATTAATTGAAAAACAAGTTTAAAATAGTTTAGTTAATACAAAGTAGAATTCGTGGCAACCATATTGTTATTATTATTATGATTATTAATATTATTATTAAACTTTAATTTTTTACTAGAAATACGTTAAGCTCAAAATACATTTTTACTATCAATATAAAAAAGTAGTAGTACAAATAATGGTATCAAAATAAAAAAGAATGTCATATGTTAATGAATATAAATATAGTCTATATAGTATGCATGTAATTTTTAAAAAAGTTTAAAATTGCTATACATAGAATGAGTCTTTATTATTATGTTTGTCGTAATGCCATTCAAGTAATTGGATTACTTTTTTAATGTAAACTGGTGTCTAGAACATTGTTGTTTTAAAAGAATTTATGTTTTTTGTTTTGTGTAAAAACGTATAATTGTTAATTGTATAAGAATATTTTGAAGTAAATGATGTACTAATTGCATTGCATATATCCACATTATCAAATAGAATATAAAGTATAGGATCTTTTAATTTAATTTGTAATTTATTAATGTTTGATATTTTTTAGTGATGTTTTTCTGTAGAGCTGTATGTTCTTTAGATATTAAAGTGCGTATAAGGTTTTAGCTTTTTATGTATTTAAAGTATTTTAACTAATGTGTTAAAGCATTTGTTATTATGATATTCTTTATTTAAATTTTTAACTTTATTTTGCTATAAATAGGCATCCATATTTACTATGAGAATTATAATGTTTGCGAATGGAGAATAACTTATGTACCGTATAGTTTATATTTGTAATATGTTTGTGTTTAATAAGGTTATCTTGTTTAATAAACATAATGTATTCCAATTTAATAATTAAAAAAGTTTATTTGTTTGGAACCAATTAAATAATTTTAAATCAATATAATGGTTAGTTAATACTATTGTGGTCGGTTTATAAAATTAAAAAAAAACATAAAGTTACTTTGTGGTTACATTCTGGAAGGGGGTCGTTTATATTAACCTGCTTTACCATTATATTTTTAGTTAATATTAAATCTGAAATATTTAGTTGTTTATTTGGTTTGTGTATGTGTTGAGTCCAATCTTGCAACAAAATAGTTGTAGCAAATTTGTTATATTTGGGTGGGTAGGTCAAGAAAGACCATTGTATTTAAGGTAGGCTGAAATCAACTCCAGTAAGAAAATAATTAAATAGTTTAATTTATATGCAATTAAACATGTTGATAAGATTGTCCAAATGTGCGTGCAAAAAATGTGGGGAATTATAAACACATATTAATGGTAGTTTAAGGTTATCGTTTAGAGTTATTAAAACGCATATCATGTTTTGTTTATTGTTAGTGGGTAAATTGTAGTGTAATAAAAGGAAGAAATTTGTAACGTAGATAAACCATCCACTTCCACTATGTTCAGTTCTGTCTTGTATAAACATGTTATAAAGGTCAACTAATATTTTAAAATCAAGGATAGAGTCATATTACTATAATTCTGTTAGTAAAATTGCGTTTAAAGTGTCGATAGATGCATAGCTTTTTAAAATAATAATTTTGTTTAAAAAGAATCTGGCATTTATAATAACTGCAGTAAAATAATAAATGTCGTTTGTGTGTAAAGGTGTAAAATTTTTATTATTAACAGTTGTTGATTGTGTTAAACAAAATGGTTTAAATAATTAAATAATTAAAAATGCAAAGAGTGTATACGTTTGTAATAATTTAGTTTAGGAGAGATAAGACTATATTGGTTTAAATCAGCACAAATTAAAATTAATGACTTTGTGGATGACGTAAAATTAATTGTTGGATTCTGTGTAAAAGTGTTTGGGGTTTTAAAAATAAATTTTAGGGCTGGGTTTTAAAAATGTATTTGAGCATTAAATATAGTGTTTTTATAAAGTTGTATTAAGGGGTTGAGTATTTTTTAACAACAGGTTGGATACGAAAAATTGGGTTAATAATACGTTTTAAAAAAATTAAAAAAATTGTTTTTAACAGTAATGTATTTAAACAGTGTTTGTTGTATTAATATTATTGTATCAATATATGTATTTACTTTTAACATTTAACAAGTAATTTAAATACATTAAATAAAAACAAATAACATTGCTAATAAATGAAAATATGCATTTATTGATAATATTTATAAAAAACATTACATGTATAATTTATTATAAAAGTTTATGCAAATGTTATTTTTATTAATTTTAGTTTATTTTTTTTATAATTACATTTTACGTATTTTATGTATTAGTACTTTGAATCAAACAATTGTTTTTTATTTAACAAAAATTCCATTATAATTGTAATTTAAGTAATAAATGTAATTTTATTATTCTTCAACAAATAATAGTTGCACAGTAATTTATATATATATATATATATATATATATATACACATTTATGTATATAAAAATTAGTAGATTATACACTACAAACCTTATACAAAGGTAAACCGACTATTTATTTGGCATTAAACCAAAGTTTTAGTTATTAATCCACAAAAAGTTTTACATTTTGCGTAATTTTATTATTTATAAAGTGGTTAAAACTAATTGATTAGTAACATCAAATGTTGTTTAATATTTTTAATAACAAACCATTTAATAAATATGATGTTTTTATTTGACTTTTTAAATGTAATATCTTGTAATGTGGTATATGTACCGCATAATGGCTTAGTAAACATTATTCTACATAATTAGTAGCAATTAATACTTTTAACAAAAATATACTGTACACATTGCATACAATATGTAATTGACAAATATTTTAATTAATTTTAGTTATAGGTATGTAGTTTATTTGTTATACTAAAATAACATAATAAATTTTA
>JAKXYG010000552.1:0-102846 GCA_025895645.1 Cardicola forsteri | reverse complement strand
TAATAATAATAATAATAATAATAATAATAATAATAATAATAATAATAATAATAATAATAATAGTGATAATAACAATAACAATAATATTAAAATTATATTTATAGTAATAATAATAATAATTATAACAATGATAAATAAATAAATCATAAATAATAAAATGATTAATTATTATTATTATTATTATTATTATTATTATTATTATTATTATCCTTATTATTATTGTTATTATTATCACAATTACTATTATTATTATTATTATTATTATTACTATGATGATTATTATTATTATTATACAAAACTATTTTGTTTTAAAAATAAGCATAGGGAATAAGAGAACAATTACAACAAAACAACAACAATAACAAAGTCTCGTTGGCATTGAATATTCTGAAAATAAAAGATTGAGCTTCCTTTCGGCTTTCAATTAACCCTGTTATCTGTGTAACTCTGTTATCTAAATCACTTCTTTGCCGTTGTTTGCCGGAATGGCGTTTTCTTGATTGTTTCCGTAGCAGTATAAATTTCTTATAAAAGCCAGGTTGCTAACCTTGTGCGCTCAAACCCTTCTCCTTTATCCAGGCTTCAGACTGGCTAGATTGTATCATTTCTAATCCAAACTAGGCGGAGTTATTATTATTATTATTATTATTAAAGTGAGCTTTAGTACTTCAGCACATATATTTAACTGTTAGTCAATCTACTAGGTGGTTAAATGCTGCTGGTTGTTTTTTTGAAATACTATTACAAGCGGATTTATAATTAAGAAATATGCAGTTTATATTTATCTATTTAGTGATGTAATAAACTATACTACCTAAACAATTTTTAATATAATAATTATTTTTATATGTAAATAAGCACAACCAATCGATCTTTGTTTTGGCTTTAGCTCGTTGAGTTTTACTTATTACACTTGACAACTGGTATGAATCCGTACATTAAAATAATTATCTAATATTGAACGTGACCACGGCTAAAAAATGGTTTTATGAATAATAAAATAAAATAAATTTTGTAATATTATACAGCAGTGGCAATAAAAAAATAATATGATTTAAGTTTAGTGTGTATCCAAAAAAACACTAACTGTGAATAGTATTTAATTTTGGTGTTACGAATATGTAGCGCAGTTATTTCCCGTCAATTTTAAAATAACTAAAGTACACGTTGTTAGGCGAAAATGTATGGCATTTATTTATTAGTAAAGTTAAACTTTTGTGGAATAACAGTGATACGTAAAATGGGCCATGTATCAATCACTTCCATCCACCTTAAGACAAAACTTTGTTTGTACACATTAACAATCATTCCCACGGTAATATATGGGAGTGAAATGTTGAAGCGAACGGACAAGATTGATAAGATGGTAGATGTTTTTTATCGCCCTTGTCTTAAAAGTATTTTCAAGATTATCTAGCATGATCACGTTTCAAATAATGAGATTATGAAAAGAATTGACTTTGGTTTACTACATGCATCATTACAATTAGTTGGTCAAATTCTACGTTTACCAGCGAGAACAGTTTTGTAATAGACAATTGAAGATTGTAAAGAAAAAGGTTGGTAGATTACAGAAAATCATTAAAGAAGATCTAATTAAAAATGATGTTTTATGGGATCTAACAAAACGTTTGGCAAAATTTTCGAATTTCATAATTTTATTGTCGAATGTTCATTTTGAGATCTGGAACTTTGTTGTTGTTTTGCTGTAACTGTTATCTTGTTTTCCTATGCTTATTTTTAAAGAAAAAAACGGTTTTGTAATACTAATCAGTCATTTTATTATTTACGACTGATTCATCTATCATTTTAATAATAAAGACGCAACGTATGGCATGCAGAGCTTTGTCAATTTACAACTAACTCCAACTGGTCTACTTATTTTGTAATTGTTTGCTAATTTTTTAACATTAAAACTGACTATAGACGTTTGATAATTTATTATTGATTGGCTAAGTCTTAATTGGTTTAAGTTGTTCGTACAAAAAGCAATTATCTAATTTATCAGCATGCATCTTAATTTGATTCATTTAAGAGTTGTTATAAATGTATTTTTTTTCAAATAAACTAAAAATCACAATGTAAAAGGTATTTATGCATTTACATAAATAAAAACCGGTATATTGGTAACAAGAATGGTATTACTAAAAGGCCAACAAAAATAATTAACAAAAATGTACTTCAATGTCAAAAAAAAACGTACAAAAATAAATAACGTTTCTCTCGAGAGACAAAAAATCTCAAAATTTAACTGAACACGATAAAACGGTTTTTTTTTGAAAACAGCTTTCCTACTTATAATAATGTTCCATTTGGTGAAACTATATTAGGCTAATTGAAAAGTGTTTGTTTTGAAAAAAATTGCCTACTTTCATATTATTTAATAAATCAGAGGTAATTTAATTTAAAAACAATTGGGCATATTTTTAATTTATATACAATTGTCGCAAATCTATTCAAAATACGATACTGTCTTTGCAATCACTAAAAGTGTTTGTTTAAAAGCAATTTAAAGTAACATAATTTAAAAATCAACTTATAATACGTTGAAGTTATGTTATATGTTTCTATATACAGTTTTAAAACAATTGGTTTTTTTCATTTTCAAATTAAATTTATAAATGGCAGAGTTGTTAAAGTTCTAGATTTTAGTTCATTTCCGGCACCAAATGCGGTTATGTTAAATGTCCATTTGCTGAAAAATGTTTCCTGTACAGTACTTACGCAGTAAACAATAAATATATATATTAAATATATAAAAAACAATCATTTAAACCATTTAAACGTAGTTTAATTGTTTTCAATTAACTGTTTTGTTTACTTGGCAAAAACATTCAGTTAAGTTAACTTTAGGTTTTGCCTATTTGTAGGAAGACATCGGACGAGTAATTCTCTCGTAGATAGATAAATAAAATAGGAACAAAATTGATTGCGCTTGTACACAGAAGATGCAGATATGTAATCGGATTACAACCTTATAATTGTGCCGTGGTATATATATCAATAACAAAACGTAGAAGCCGTGAGTAGTAAAGTCTTTAAAACATTTTCAATAACGATGAACAAGAAACGGAAATATATGTGCCGGGGTAATCTAGCGGTACAACGCTCGAATTTGGACCTCGGTGGGCATGGGGGTTTGAATCCCACCATCGATCCACTAAATGCGAGCCCACGTTTAGTTTCTCTAAATGTCAGCTGCTGAAAGATGTTTTTCGTAGAACATACTATAGTAATAAACATTAAAAAAATTTGTCATGTAATATTTACGTTCACTTTTAAGTGCATCTTAAAGCTTATTAAAAAAACTAAACAATGGCGTAAAACGAAGTGATGTAGACTGAAAGTTAAACACCTAGTTAATAAAAATATTTATTGCAAAATCAAATTAGAGCATAAAAATTTCTGATTGTATTTACAAGTTCAAAAAATAGGTAACAGATTAATAATGCTTTCAAAAAACGTGTCTAATTTGGTAAAACTATAATTTTTGAATAAAGATACTCAAGATTTAAACGGTTTTCCTTTTTTGTTTCAAACAACGTAATATTCTTAAAAAATAGTATGTTAGTAATTGTACACAAATAACATGGGTATATATGTTTTTAGAATTAAATTAAAACACTGTATTTTTAACATGGCTATATATATTCATTTTGGTTAGTGACGTGGGCACCTCTTTATTATTTTCCATATTTATATGTCATACAAAACGATCGATTTCAATAGCTTGATAACTGTAACAAATGTAAAAGAATAACGAAATTCTTTGACTAATAGACGGCATTCTTGTAACGTCGCCATTGTTCGCGAAGATTGACAAAACTGCTTTATTTTTCATAATTATCTCCCTCAGCCCAAGGACTACACCTTAAGATATCTTTTAAGTATCCTGGGTGTATACTTATATCCACCGCTGTAAACGGAATCCCAGTTATACCGCTGTGTACTTGGTCCCTGCTGTTATTTGTCTAAATGCCTTTCAGCACCTAGTCCAGGATGCACCATGTGGAGGACGAACAGTTAGGAATATCACTAGAATATCAATAGAAACTGAAACTTTATAAGAATTACTCAAATCTTCAGGATCATTACCACCCCATATATATATATATATATATATATATATATATATATATATATATATATATATATATATATATATAGTACGTATGTATGCCTGTAAAAATAACAATGCATTGTATTTATTTATTAAATTGCTGTTTAAATAATGTTATCTTTTAATTTATTAAATAACGACTAAAAGTAAAAGTAATCTCAATGCATACATTGAATAGCTTAATGCAAATTAAGTCAAAAAATTATTGACTTTTTCTGCTTTGAAAATAGGACAAAATACAATTTAAATATCGAGTTTTAAATATTTCGTTTTCGTTGTTCGTTCTATATTTATTATTATTATTATTATTGTTGCTGCTTGAATATTTTTCGGTAAGTGGACATTTTAGCAAAACCAAACAAAGTGCCAATTTTAATCTATTTTTACTACTTTAAATGTTTTACAAGAAATACATATTTCAGCGGTAGACCCATTCGTTATAAACTATAGGTGAATTGCTATTACAATTTATCACATTGTATCATATGCATTATGATTACTTTACTAAATACTAGCCAATTTTAAAAGGGACACCTCTTCAATACATTTTCAACAAAAAAAGGTTTTAAATAATATCCGCTGATAATAACAAAGTTGATAAAAGTCCCTACTTTTTTGCGTAAGTTGCAATGCTTGCCAATTGGCCTCTATTAATTACTATTATAGAATTGTCGAAACTATATTTGCATCATTATTTATGCATCTTTCTCCCTGCGCTATTTTAAGAGCAAGGATTGAACCTATACAGAAAAATAATGCTTTCTCTATTAGGGGTTTATAAACTTCAAAAATCCACAAAAATCTTAAAAGTGTATTATAGTACTTATGAATTATTAAACATGTAAAACATTTGTATATACCATTGCAAAAATATGAAACGCTAATAGCAACCTCGGTTAATTTTTTGTAAGTCAAATACTCAGCTAGTATTTTTTGAACATGATTGTATTGTATTTTATTAGTTAATTATTTAAATCTTACACAATAAACTTTTTTTTTTGATAATGAACTCGAGTTCTTATAGCACTGGGTTGCAAATTTACAGACATGTGTCATTCCTTTATACGCTGAACTTTATTAACACTATAGTTTTATTATAATTATCCACTATCAGAGTTATAACTTATAATGCTTTTTAAAAAAAATCAATAACTTTTAAAGTTTATAAACAAATTGATAACCGAATATTATCTTCAATATGAAAACTCATATGCGATTAAAATAGATAACAATAGGCAGATAATAATAATAATAATTATATAATGAATACTTTATTACTGTTGGTGTTTTGGAAGCGTTCTCAAGATCAATAATAAAAAGAAATAGCTTTCGTTTATTGCACATCTAAACAAAGGTAGTTACTCAATTAATTTCTAGGTCTATCGTAAAAAAAATCAAAAACAGTTTTTAGAATTGTCATATTCACTTGAATAATAAATTTATTAAGTTTTTAAGTCAACCAGGAGCACTGTACATAACTGTTTCATACTTATTTGGAAAGAGTTCTCTCACTTTCTAAATTGCTAGTAACGTAGCAGCATTTGAGGACACTGGGCAATTAGAATTGATCAGATTCACTATAGATAATAAATTTACAGATGTAAGGTCGTCCACCCATAACTCAGAGGTTTAAGGTGCTGGCCTGACACCAGATAGAGCGTGAGTTCAAGTTCATGTGTGTGTAAAACTTGAAATGTATGCGCTACTAGTGATTCCAAATAAGGATAAAACAGCTGTACAATGCTCCTAGTTGACTTGAAAACCTAGTACATTTATTATACAAGTGAATCTGACAATACTAATATAACATTTCTAAAAACAAATAATCCTTTAAAAAGCCCATTGATAAAACAGTTTTGGAAGAAAATTTTCCAAACCACAAGAATGGCACAACAAAAAAAGTTGCTAAAAAATAAAACTTATTTTTCTTTTACAGCTTTTGCTTGCTGTTTCTAACCAGCTTTTCCTCCATTCGGTTGTGTATCAAACCAATTTGAAGCATTATGACAATTAAATAGTCTTTGCATGAGATTTTACTACAAGAAACCGTTCCTACCACAAATCCTCCTTTTTAATTCAGGCTTGGGACTGACTAGATTGGCTCATTCTGATCCTATATATATATATATATATATATATATATATCATTCATTCATTCATTTTGGTTGGTGACGTGGTCACCTCTTCATTATTTCCCATATTTATACGATATATAAACGATAGATTTCGATGGTTTGATAAGCGTAATATCAACGTGGAAGAATAACAAAGTTTCTTGACTGGTAGACGGCATCCTTGTGACGTCGCCACTGTTCGCAAAGATTGACGAGGCCGCCTGATTTTTGTAAAGGTTATCTCCCTTAGCCCAAGGGCTACATATGGTATACCTTTAGATACCTTTTAACTATCCTGGGTGTATGTTCGCACCCACCCGCCGTAGCGGAAGCCCAGTTATACCGCTGTGCACTCGGACCCTGTTGTTATTATGCCTATAGGCATATATATATATATATATACATATGCTAAAAATCAAACTATATTATCAAAATCATTTTACAAATTGAATTACATTAAAAAAATGATTATCCGTATTTTAAAATTAAATTCAAATTTAAAACAAATCAGTAGGTTGACTACACAATAGACAATTAAATATTAACTTTTTGCATCTGTTTTTGTTTGTCAAACAAAACGGGAAAAAGACAAAAACAAGGCAACAAATTAAAATATTATAACAATGACCACAGTAAATAAATGAACGAATTGTAAATAAATAATTTGTTTAACTAAACTGAATGACTAGAATAAAACAACCACCACCGATACCACTACTACAACTATATATATATATATATATATATATATGTCTACATGTTTAAAAACAAAACAGTATGCAGAGCAAATAATAAATAATATACAAAGTAATAGAACATGCAAACAGTAAAAATGGTTTCGACAAACGGGTTGTCGTTGGCGATGATTTCCATCAATTTCCGTCACATTCAAAAGCTTCGTCAGTCACAGTTGGAATATCGCCGGCGGTGCTATATTTGCGAGTCCTGTCAAATAGACATTGTGCTACACCTTTGGGTTGATCGTATTCTTCCATAGAAAATGTACGAGCCCGCACAAAAGGAATGACACCGCTCATTCGTCTGTTTACAATTCCACTACCTGTTGTGTGTGTGTGTAAATAAAAGTCTATGAGTTAGCTCTACAACAATTAAAATTTTTTTTTTAATGTCAAATTCAAAATACAACAATTTGCATTTACAATTGTTCAAAAAAATAAAACTGAAATTTATGCTTGCACTTTGAATGCTTTACGGAAAACATCTTTCAACAGGGGCAGTTTATAAAATAATCAGTCTATTTTCAGAGTAAAGATTGGATCCAAATAGAAACGTTTTGATGGTAAGAAAATAGAAATAGGTACACTAGTAAGCCATGTTATGAGTTACGTGCCACTATGACAGACGTGCCTTCAACTTAATGCGAACCCTTGTCTGACCACTTTGCTCAAAAGTATGTTCTCTAAAACATTCAAGCAATGCAGTATCAGGAGAAAACGTTTAGAAATATATAACTCCGCCTAGTTTGGATAAGAAATAATTCAATCTAGCCAGTCCCAAGCCTGGATAAAGGAGGAGGGTTTGAGCGCGCAAGTTTAGCAACCTGGCCTCTATAAAAAATTTATACTGCTAAGGAAACAATCAAGAGGATGCCATACTGGCAAACAATGGCAAAGAAGTGATTGCATGTGTCTAGATGACAGAGTTACATAGATGACAGGGTTGAGTAAAAGCCGAAAGAAAGTTCAATTTTCGATTTGCAGGATCTTCAATGTCAACGAGACTTTGTTGTTGTTGTTGTTTTACTGTAATTGTTGTCTTATTGCCCCATGCTTATTTTTGGAGTAAAAGGGTTTTGTATATATATATATATATATATATATATATATATGTTTTGTCAGGCAAAATGATAATTTACATTTGTACTAGATTATAGCTAAATAGAAAAGCAATACGTTAACATGATACTTAATTTTTGTAGTTTTCAAATTACTGGGTCAATATTCAATTATTGTATAATCTATAAACATTCGATTCTATCAGTTTAAATAAGTTGTTTGTCAATCAGTAAACGAAAAAGTTACATGGTTCTTTGTTTGTTTGACAATTCATTCAAGTTGATTTATCTTTGCGTAAAAAGTGTTCTTTCCATTTTCACATAGATTACAAATAAAAAAAAGTCGAGTTATTTTTTAATCAATAGAAATGTGCGTTTTGTATAACTTGTATCTGTAGTCGTGACAATTTGCAAAGAACATTGGATTCAAAAATAATATACAAAATTATTATTGTACTTTGCAGATGAAATTGGTCTACTCAGTGAAACTCCAGAAATGATGCAAAATATGACAACACGTCTCAGTGAAATTAGGTCTCTTATTGGCCTACGGATTAACTGTTTAAACACAAAAGTGTTGTTCACTAAGTCAAACAATGATTTGCCCATCAAAATTTGTGGACAAAATATTGATACTGTTGATTCCTTTACATATCTAGGAAGCATCATAGATGAAGATGGAACAACCGAAATTAATGTTAAAGTCAGACTTGAAAAGACAATGTCAGTTTTTTATAAATTCAAATCAATATGGTCATGCTCTTCAATTCGCCTAAAGATAAAACTTTGTTTGTACGCATCAATAATCATTCCAACGGTAATATATGAGAGTGAAACGTGGAAGCGAACAGACGAGATTGATAAGATGGTAGATGACTTAGAAGTATTTTAAAGATTACCTGGTGCAATCATATTTCAATTAATGAGATCATGAGATCAACTGACTTTCGTTCACTACATGACATCATTACAATTAGACAAAGAAAATGAATTGGTTAAATTTTACATTTACCGCACCCGAAAGACCAGTAAGGACGGTTTTGGAATAAAAGATCGATTTGGAATAGACCATTGAAAATAATGGTAGACCACATAAAACTTGGATAAAAACTATTCGAGAAGATCTAATTGAAATGAGTGTTTCATGGGTAATCAAACAAAACATTTGGCAAAATGTTCAAATAGGTGGAAAAATTCTGTTGTCTCATGTTTTTTGTGAATTATGGAAATTCATTGTTATTTTTTGCTCTAACTTTTATCTTATTGCTCCACGCTTATTTTTAAAGCAAAAGGGTTTTGTAATAATAATAATAATAACAATCATCATCATCATAAATGATTACTTACCAAGTCCTAAACCTTGAATAAAGTATTGCACACAATCAGCTACCTTGTTAGGCTAAAATTAAGAAAAAGGTACACACCATTTGATTATTATGTACAAAAACGTTTATTATGTTTAGCTTGAATTAAGAAATACAAATTGCAAAACGCAATTATATAAGCTTTAGTTGCTTATTAAACAAATCCTGTTTGGCAAAATTCTATATATATATATATATATATATATATATATATATATGTACAATAGGCAATGATACATTTGCGTATTTATATAAAAAGTTTTATTTTTGTCTTTAGAATACATTATTTAGCATTTTTAAAATAAATAAAACATTTTGCATTTTATAAAACTTGTTTGGTAAATAAAAGTTATTTTTTTAATTTATTATAATAAAAACAATGATTGATTGTAATATTCAAACTGAACTTATTTCACAATGAGAAATTTAAATTGTTTTAATTTCCAATATATCTATTAAATTAATTAGTAAAAAAATTTTAAATTTAAAAATTATTATTTTTTTGAAAATAAATATTATTTTTTCCAAAAATACATGCCTCATATAAACAAAGAATTTTGCACCGAACATTTGATTGGTCAAATGAAAACAATTAATAATAATTTAATATAAATAATTTTAAAAATCCTGTTTAATAATAATTGGTACAATAAAAAAATATCTAATTTAATGAATAAGGTCAATGTGGCCAGTTTGAAAATTTTGGTAATTTTGTCTGGTTTATTCTATCAATTTACATAGGATTACGCTAAATTTTTATTAGCCAATGAAATTAAATTAGGTCAAATTTTATGTTAAAAACGGAGTGATGTTTAGCAAATCTTGAAAATTCGTAAAATAAACGTGTTTATTGTGTAGAATATTTTTGTGAATAAAACATCTAACCAATTACACATAAATAGACTAAATGGATCTACAAGCGAAAAGTATGTTAATTTTATTATTCTAAAATTAAATAGAAATTGAATAATAAAATTAAAGTAAATAAACAGAGGAAATTAAAAAAAATTATACTGGATTTTTTAAAAACTGCATAAAATTGCAAAAAAAATAATTTTATTTGGGATATTTTATGTTCTATTTAGCTGTATACAAAGATTCAGATTAATGGAGTTTATCAAATAGTATGAAATTTATCTTAATTGATTTTAGAAGAAGATGGAACTGAAAATGTGTGTGCTGTTATTAACGGATTTCGCACTTAACATTCCAAAATCAAGTGTAGTGTGTATTTTGCTAAAGGTTTCAATTTTTTTGCAAAATAAGTTGCTTTCGTGTGTTATCTACATAGATAATGTGCTATTAAGTGTTTGGAGTTACAAAAGGGTTCCGTACAAACCAAATCTAAAACGGTAAGAAATTAATGAATTTTTCATCGTAATTATTATAGTCATTATTTTAGCAAGATGTCTCAAAGGATTTAAAACATGTTCAAAATAATGCTCCGGTGTACGTTAACAAAATGGTAATTTGTTTTTCACTATGATTTACAGCTTACTATCTGTTTGACCTATTTAGACTGCAAAAACCTTGTTAAACAAAAAACGGACATTTGTACATTTGATCCTCAACATCCTCGAATTAAGCGTTATTAATTTTATGTTTGGTTTTTTTAAAGGGTACGTTAACAAATTGTAAAATAACGTATTACTTATAGAGAATATCGTATGTGTTATGAAAAATCGAGTTTCAAAGGATTTTATTGGTACATTGATGGACTGAGATTGGAAATGGCTAGCAGAAGTTAGGAAATATTCACTATATTTCTTAAATTGTTGACATTATACAGTTTGTAACTTTTTCTTTACATATTTATGTATTTTAGTTAATAAAGTTATTTATTTAACGACTTAAGTGCTTTTTATTTAAGTTTTAGTAAATGGTGCTAATATGCTTTATTGCAAGAATAGATGTTGTTGTATATTATAATTAGAAATTATTTTTGCGAATAATGTTACTTGATGTGTATTGTTAAAATATTATCTTAGGTATGTAAAAGATGAATATGCCTAAGATAAGTAACTAGAGCAGGATGCTACAAAATATCACAGTGCTTCCATTTTCGCACGTCGATGGTCATAAATTGTATATATATATATATATATAGAAAACCTGTAATATTGATTAATCAAATAAATTAATTAACATTTGGAAAGTAGAACTTACTACCGTTAAGCATATGCAGCCTTACATTAATAATTGAGCTGTCTATAAGAATATCCATAAAAAGCATTCGATGTTATATTTTTGTTTTCCAGTTTTGTCTTGTTCAACATTTGAACTATTTCAACAACCTCAACAATAGCATTTACCATTAAGTGCTCCTTTTCAATTTCTATGCAGTGTCTAATTGTATTCATACATTAAAGGGCATTTCTGTATTTTGATAAATATTGGTAATTAATTCAATTAGTTGAGTAGGTGGAGGAAGAGTTTCTAAGCGCAAGGTTAGAAACTTGGCCACGATAAAAAATAATACTTCTAAGGAAACAACAATAGGACACCAATGCAGTAAACTGTGACAGAGTTCAGTAAAATCTGAATAAAAATTCAATATACAGATTCGTCACAGTTAAAAATGTAATCACAATTACATGGAACTTTTGCATTAAACAGTATAGGTCAACCAAATTGTTTAAAAAAAGACTTCCCCATTACCTTGTAATAAATTTACTGTGCAAACAATATAACCAGAAAACAGACTGGAAACATCATGAATAGCAGATTAAAACGTTGAGTTCATAGACAAAGATAAATCGATAGTCAAATTTTTAAACTTTGAATCAATAATAATAATAATAATAATAATAATAATAATACTACTACTACTACTAATAACAATAATAATAATAATAATAACACTAATAATAACACTAATCATATTCATAACAGTAATAGTAACACTAATAATAATAATAACAATAATGATAATAGTAATAAAAAAATAGTAATAATAGTGACAATAATAATACTAATAATACCAATAATACCAATATTAATAATATTATTATAACTATTACTGCTATTATTATTATTATTATTATTATTAACTATAACGTCTGCACCATTTGACCCGAAACTCACTTGACTTCGCAATACGTTGGCCACATCGTCCAATTGAACCAATTCAACGGTAGTTTTGCGACTTGGATCATTTTTCACAGTTGCTCTCAAAGCATTGTAAAAGCGAAATACGGTTTGATTGTGCGATGCCAGTGAACCGGTTAAAAAAAGTGTTGGGCATCTTCCAAAGGAATAAATTGAAAGGTAATTAATTATTAAAAAATGTAAATAAAATTTTTAGATTTAACACATAAACTAATGTTTCTAGTTAATTTCTCTATTGCCAATTCTTCATTTTTACTCATTTTTCAGTGTTTTTTTTCTACAATTTTAAACTAGAAATGGATTAGGCATCTGATTACATATATACCCGCACATGCAAAATATACAAATGTACAATCAAAGTATTTTAAAATATATATCTGCCAGCTTAAAATATATTTTGGACCACAGAAATACTAATATGTTCGAATTTTATAACCAATGTTTAAATTTACCTTAAATCAATCAAAGTGAAAATGAATCTAAAGACAATTTCAAATCAATTGTATAAGATTAAAATAACGAAAATTTTTATAAAAAAACATAAAATTTAAACCTAGTCTTATTAATATTAGAATATGTCATTTGCATTTTTACATAAATAATTAATAACGTTGGTAATATAAATACTTTCACAATTTAGTAAATTAGAAAAAAACCCCGGTAACAACGAGAAAAATGTGTCCTAGGCAAAAATGGAAAAGTAAATAAATAATAGCTTTTTGACTATTAGACAAATGTTATGAAAACACTACTACTTATAATAATAATAATAAAATAAACATTAAAAAACGGTAGGACGTGAACTCGTGACCATATTATAAATAAAAATTTGAATCACAGCCAATTTTCTTAAAGATATATATATATATATATATATATATAAACAAGCCCATTTATTGTTTTCTACAATAGATGTTTATACAATGAACAACGTAATCCAAATATGCAACCTTTAATTAAATTCATGCAGTTAACACGTTTCTAGTAGCCACATAATTTGAACATAATATGAACTGTTTTTATTATAGACAATGTAATAATAGCATATCACGTACAAAATACAATAGTAATTAAAAAAAATATATACATTTAATGTAGACTGGTTAATAATCATAGGTTGAGTAAAATTATTAACACAGCCAAATATTAATAATTTTACTGACTACCCAAAATATATAAATTATTATAATCAATTACATGAAGTGCATTTATTAATTACGTTTATAAGTGTTGATTTTGAAGTATGACTTGTAAAAACATGTTTTTATATTAAGAAACAAATATTTATTAATAAATAAATATGGGATGATAATAATTCCAAAGATTTGAAAAATGCTTATAAAGTTTCAATTTACAATGATGATAATATTCCTAACTGTTCATCCTCCACGGGGTGCATCTTGGACTAGGTATCGATAGGACATGTAGACTAATAACATCAGGAACCAAGTGCACAGTGAAATAACTGGGTTTCCACTGGATTCCCGCTTAGTAAATGGTTGACAGCATACATCTAAAATGCTTAAAATGCATCTCTTTGCTAGCTATTTACCATTTGTAGTCGGTTAGGCTAGTGGATCCGTCAACCGTGGTCAACCCTAAAGAAGATCGACTAGTTAATTCCTGTAAACATTGGCATCGTTGCAAGAAAGTGGTTTTCTAGCCAAGAAATTTCATTTGTCCCTCAAAGTTCAATTTGCATCCGACAACAATTCGAGAAGCTATTCAAATTTGGAATTATTATGTTATGTTTAAGTATAGAATATTTTATATTAATCATTGTTTTTAATTTTTGAACAGTTATCTAGAAATAAGTACAAATTTAGATTCAACACTGCTTCAATCATGATGTATGAAGTTTTTTTAAAAACTTTCTAAAATTATACAGTGACCAAGGCTAATTTGAATAATACAAACACCTCGCACAAATCAGATTTAATGTAGAATAAATAGTACCTTGTCATTACAATCATTATTTACTTGAATGTTTAAATGAAACTAAATTTGGTATATTGTACAATTTCAGTAACCAACATAACCCTACCATTACTTTTTTTGTTTATCTTGTTTGAATGTTGTACGGGAAATATGGTTTAGCAAGCGGATATTTCGGGAAGTTAAACAAAATCTCGCATTTAGTGTCGGTGGTAAGACCAGCTCTGTTACGCATTATAAATATTATTACTATAATTACCATTATCATTAAAATTATTATTATCATCATCATTATTATTATTACTATTATTACCATTATTATTATTATTATTACCATTTTTATTATTATTTTTGTTATTATTATTAATATTATTACCATTATTATTACTATTATAATTATTATTACCATTATTATTATTATTATTATTATTATTATTATTATTATTATTATTATTATTATTATTATTATTATTATTATCATTATTATTATTATTACTATTATCATTATTATTATTATTATTATTACTACTATTATTATGATTATTATGAGTACCATTATTATTATTATTATTATCATTATTAATATTATTACCATTATTATTATTATTATCATTATTATTATTACCATTATTATTACTATTATAACCGTTATTATTATTACTACTATTAGTACTACTATTATGAATATTAGATGGTTTCCTTATACTTAGTACAATGCAAATGTTTACCTGTTTAGACGTTTTTTGTTTGCTGAATTGGTTCTACTTAATATTCTATTTTGCATTTGCATAAAAACGATATTAAATTTTTGTTTATACATTTAAATCCCACATCAAACATTCCATTCCGATAATGACATTATTCAAAGCCATCATTATAATTTTTTCAAACAAATCATTATACAGAAAATATTCAGCTAATTAGAATAAAAAAGCCAAATTTGGATTAAAACAAATTAGATTTTTTTGTCTGATTTATTAACATTTTTATTATAAAAAACATTGTTGTTTTTTAAAAAAATATATATAAATGTAAGTCGGGTGTTGTATAATTACAGTAGAGCTGCTTTGAGTTTACATCTAATAAAGATTAAAAAAATAGATATCCCTGTAATAGTAATATTTGATCGGGACATTTGTTTTTACACAAGCATGTAAAATGTCAAGTTATAACTGCCTTCAGTGTTGTTGTTGTTGTAATGTGCACTAAACGGTTTTTAAATTTTGTAAACTTGGCTTGAGTATGTACCTCTTAGTACTTAGTTACATATTGATATTCGTAAATTAAAAAGACGCATATATTTAGTGTAAAAATGTACAGGAATCAAATATTCCGTCTCATTGAATGAAAGGTAAGAAAACTCACCTACTACAATCAGCTTTAAATTAATCTAAAGCTTCTGGAAAAATCAAGGATAACCTACCAGACATGAAAGCCAAAACTAATCAATACAAAAACTCATGCCTTCCATACGGGTAGATGATAATACCAACCAAAGGACAAGTTAAGAAAAAAGGAACCAATAAGAGTTAGATAACCTTTAGTGAGTGTGTGATTACTCGTAAGTTGGGAACAGGACAGTTTCTAAATGTGTGACCAAATTTGCACGATGACTCAATACAAATCTTACAGTACTAGCTAAATATTGATTGTTCCACTTTACATACACTTTCAAGGTCAAGAAATCCACTTTTGATAGAAGAATGTACCAACTAGACTCACAATAACTCACGAAGGTTAACCAATAAAATAAAATAAAAAATTTCCATAGTTGGTTTTATCATCTACCTGCCATTCTTATGCAGAATATCAACTAATACACAATCAAGCCAAATTTGAACTTCCAACAAACCAATCAAAGTAGGAATTTTTCTAGGTACGCATTTATTTAAACTAATTTGGACATCCTACAGCATAATGTAACTGTGCCTTATAATGACTCATTCAAAGTATAGCAATTTTAAATTATTTTTTTGAACCACATGTTTACTATATTGACTATATTTATATTCATTATCGTGACATTCTATTTCATTCTGTTCCCATTATTTGTACTACTATATTTTTTTGTAATGTTATTTATCTATTTTTATTAATAGTGAAAATGCATTTTACGCTTAATGTATCTCTAGTAAGATATCAAAGCTTAATGTAATAATAATAATAATAATAATGGTAATAATAATAATAATAATAATAATAATAATAATAATAATAATAATAATAATAATGGTAATAATAATAATAATAATAATTATTAATAATAATAATAATAATAATAATAATAATAATAATAATAATAATAATAATAATAATAAAAATAATAATACAGTTACTCATACTCAGTTGACATAATAATTCTTTTTTCAGTAAATTAACCAAGTTAACTTGTTTAAATTTAGCCAACAAATAGCGAAAGAGCATTGATCGTCACCAAAATTTCATTTTTCTTCTTAAGTCAGCTTTTAATTTTTCGATAAATTTATAAATCAATGAATAGCCAAATCGTCCATAGGCACAGTAGTAAATGACTAAAACCTACAATCCTGTAATCCGGCTCATTCTCTTCCTATAATATTACAAAATCGTCTCGCCTACTTGCTATTTATGCACATTATAAACTAGAATAGACAATAAGTAGGCCGCTGCCAAAATACAATTTTTAAATAATAGATTTTGACGACATGTTCATTGTTCAAAATAGTCAATTCAATAAATTCATCCGAAAAAGTAATTTAAATAATGAAATTAACTTAAAAAAAACTCACTTTATTTTATGCACGTTGTCAATTATTTTTGTTCGTCTAAAAAAGTAATCAAAAAATTGAACGTTATATTAATACTATTATTATTATTATTATTATTATTATTATTATTATTATTATTATTATTATTATTATTATTATTATCAATTTTGGCTAAAATATATAGCATAATTATTTTCAGATAGACAATATTCTGTAAGTCTGTCTTAGAAAAAAAATAATTGTTTGCGAAAGTACATAACAAAGAAAACAATTTACAAAATTTATCCGAGTTTGTAAACAAATATCACACGCGGCACAGTTTGAAAACATTTACCTGTTACTCAATTACCGGCAAAAGATAGAAAAATGTATACATGCCAAAATTATAATTGGGTTGTCCTTATATTGAACGTTTTAAGGTATTTAGTTCGAAAACCAAAGCTTATATCCTTGTCTCAATAGAAATGCTAATCATATCAAAAAAATGTTTTTGGTAACAGAGAAACACAAGTTCAAACAAACGTCTAATAGTACACTGTATTGAACTGAAACTTTGGTAAGCATAAGTTTGAGTGTCAGCAGTCAAACATTAAATGCAAGCTAGAAAATGTTTCTCGTCAAGCTTTTCAATAAAAATAGTAATAAATAAATAAACATTTAGATTTGCTTAAATCAAAAACTATTGAAATCAAACCACAGATAATATAAGTTAGAAAATGGTTATTCCAGATCAATCAAACAGTTCTTCCTTGTGTACTACATTTGACCCAACGTTACATTGGATCCATTTTGTTCCATTTATCACATGTTTAATTAAAAACATCCATCACATTTACTTTCGTTTGTAGGATATAGCAAAGTGAAACATGGAAATAAACGTGTTCCCCGGATTCATTTTAGTTGGTGACATAATCGTCTCTTCATTATTTTCCGTATTTATACGACATATAAACGATCGACTTCGATGGCTTCCTAAGCGTAACAAACGTGTGGAAGAATAACGACGTTCCTTGGCTGGTAGACGGCATTCTTGTCACGTCGTTACTAGTTACAGAAATTGACGAGGTCGCCTAATTTTTTGTCAAGGTTATATTCCATTAGCCCTACATATCGTATACGTATACATTAAAATACCTTTTAAGTACCCCGGGTGTATGATTACACTCATCCGCTAAAGCAGAAATTTAGTTATACTGCTGTGCACTCGATCCCTGCTGTTATTAGTCTAGATACCTATGAGAACCTAGTCCAGGATGCACCAGATGGAGGACAAACAGTTAGAAATATCACCATTATTGAAAATTGAGACTTTACAAGCATTACGCAAATCCACAGGGTCATTAGCATGCCAGTCAATACGGCGGATTTAACCTCAGCACTAACACTAAATACAAACGTTTATTTAAAACTACGCTAAGTGTCTTCTTCCCAAAAATTATTCCCGTAAAACATTCAAGGAATAAATCAGTAGTGAATTTACTTGAACAAACGTTCTAATATAAAACTGTCTATCTAATAATCATATATTAATATAAACAACTTGGTATTTCGACATTCAATCAAACATTCCTCTCAATATTGTACGCATTCTACACATAATTGACAGCATTAAGTAGATACATTATGAGCCAAATAATCACACATTGTAGTCCATACCATTCAAACACATTTTAAAATTCAAAATGTAAAATCCGGTTTGTGATACACTTGTCCTCAATTTGCTTGGATTAAGTTATCAAATATTTTGTTTACACTAAATCACAATAAATTTCGTCAATGTTGAATTCTCTATTGTTAATTTGTACAAATGACAAGTGAATACACCACACTCAGGATGTTTATTTTTTAATTGTAAAAGTTTGATTCATCAGTTTCACTTTGGTTGTTGTTGGATAAAACCAATAAATGCACATTACACCGGTCCAATGCTAAACACAAATTGTAATCTATTAACTACCCATTTTCGAGTAGACCACTTGGCTCTAAAAACATATGACATATCGAATGACAACATGGAAGAAAATGAAAGTCAGTGCTGCTTCAAATGGGGGAAGAAATGTAATCTTTTCTAGTGGTTGCAAAAATTGATAAATTGGGATTATTCAATCGTCTCATTTTAACTTATCTGGAGAATATGAACAGTGATCAAATCCTAAAATACTGAGCTCAAGTTGTAGTCTGTCCTTTGGTTTTAATAATAATAATAATAATAATAATAATAACAATAATGTTACTAAAAAGGACTAGTAAATTCCTAAACAATCACCCGCTGCATATAGGCTTCAATAAAGTGATCGCATTGAAAATATTGGAAACATATTTGTGTAGATTTAATAATACAGGACAAATATTTACTATAATTCGTACGTTTTATATTTAACAAAATTTTTAACCAATTCACAATATACTTTAATAATGAACCTTATGTAAATCCTAAAAATATTAGTGAACGGTTATTTATATTGGGCTTACTGGAAACGTTTTACTTTGACCTCAGCTAACAGTTTACATTATTACCTTTTAATTTTGACAATTGAACTAATTTAAAAGTATAAATCTTTATACATACTATTAAAAGCAACTAGATATTTTCCAAATCAATGTATCTAAATAGCTGCAATTAAAACATCAAACTTAGAAAAGCAATAAAAATGCGACCGGAAGTAATTTTAATATGTGCAATTTTATATTATATCTGTTTCTATTTGAAATAACAGCAATAATTGTGAACATTTGGTAAATATATAAAAATTAGTAAAAATAAACATCTAAATGCATGGGATGCTAATAATTCAAATGATTCCTAACTGTTGGTCCTCCACGTGGTGCATCTTAAACTAGGTTCTCCTAGGCATCTAGACTAATAACAGCAGGGACCGAATTCACAGCGGCTTTCACTAGACTCCCGCTTAATGAATGGATGCTGGCATGTACTCATAATGCTTAAAAGATATCTCAAGGTATCCATGTACAGTATGGAGTTAGATTTATCAGCTGGCATCAAGCCCTAATTTCCCCAATCATGATCACTTCGAAAATTCATCTAAAAACTGGCGTCGTCACAAGGTCATCTACCCATCAAACTTAATTTATACCCAACCCCCTCACCAAGTTCAATTCGTATATAAATTCGGGATGCTATGCAAACTTACAACTATTGCTGTTGCCCAAATACATTGTAATTTATATTGGGAAAAATAAATCAAACAACTTACGCCATAAACGCCGTAATAAACTTGTTCAAATTTTTCGGGTTGATAGATTGACGAAGTGATTTGCGAAATTCAGACAAAATGTGTTTCAGTTCAATTTCGTCCTCGGTTTTAGATATCTACAGACGAACAACAAGGATTACCTTTATTGAGCAAGTGTGTTTAACAAACATCATTTTTAGTCAATTACAAGTTTGTGTTAATAAAAAAAGGAGTAGAAGGTCAAGGGCGCTATTTTTGTAATTAAAAAACAGTAGGAAACGCCTATACATGTTGGTCAATATTTCAGTACAGGAAACAAATTGAATAACTTGCCATTATTGCTAGACCTATTGCTTCATCATGAATTCAAAAATATTTGTAATTATTTTGCTAACTTTATTTTAACATTTATTTACATCTAATTATGCACAACGTTGTTAATTTTATCATTTTGTTTTACTATACCGATAAGTGCTAATTTATTACCATGACGTGTTTTTAGAATATAACATTGTCAGTTCATTCTGTTATTTTGTTCACTCTATTGGTGACTTTAGTCCGGAATTTTGTGTTCTTACATTAAACATTCGTATATATTGTTTATTAAAGTTGGTATAATAGGTTTAGAGTTAAATCTAGTTTGCTTCATCATAGACTGCCATATTCGAGATGACGTCCAATTTGACAATCTTCCATCATTGGTATGGCGACAACAAAGATTGCGCTGGTTTGGACACGTTCTTCGTAAAAATCCTCATGCAATCTCATGTATCATAACCTTGGCTTGTGCAAATGCCTAGTGGACGAAGACGAAGGATAGTCACAAAACGTACTTGGATGGGACGATCTTCATACTATCTTGGTCAAAATATTATTTTGGAAACAGTGAGAGTAAGTCAATGAACTGACATATCCCTACACGCCACTGAAAACCATAAACAATGGAAGGGGGAATTATTTGTGATCCTATGCGAATTCGGAACTAATGAAGATGTGACTTTGCCACCAACTTTTGCTATTGCTGTTCCATCATAGTCACAAAGTTACTTATTTTAATATTTATGCCGGAGTGGTCTAGCGGTACAGCGCTTGATTTGGACCTGGGTGAGCATGGATTCGAATCCCATGACCGGCACTAAAATGCAGGCCCACGCGTTCGGCTTCGCTAAAATGCCCACTGTTGAGAAATGCGTTTCTCGTAAACCATTCAAAGTAATAGACACAAAAAAAGAATTATCCAGTGGATAAACATTGTCATTTTTAATTATCCATTCAATAGAATAATGTACAACTGCATCATGTGTCTCTCAGACCCAGTTTCAAGTCAAGCACTCTACCGCTAGACCACCCCATCACAAACTTCAATTTGATAGAAAGACAAAATAAAATATCAATTTAAGTCACCTTTATAAACTCCGTTCTAATAACTGGAAAATCTAAAATCTACCAATTTTTATCCGTTTACAATTGAATACCATGACACTATTACAATATGTCCAATAAAAATGTTACAACCATGCCCATGACAAAAATGGTGCAGTGTATTTTCAATTTTGTGTGTGTCACATGTACTTTAGTAACGGCTAATAATACTGATCCATTTGTACAATAATGCATAACTTACCATACGCATTTTAAACACAAAATCTTTGTAATTCTATATTTGGGAATACAAACCGTTTACTTACCCTGCTAATGTGATCCAGTACTATATGCCATGTGATACATTTTCAATCGTTCTAACACTATACGCACATAGTTTCGAAATAAAGTACTCTTTGATACACAAAAGTACACATTTGACTAATAATAAATTTTAGTCAGTACGACGAAATTCGAAAATAATGATAAGTTTCTTCTAACATTTTCATTTAAAACACGTAAAGTAATTAATGCTGATTTATTTATGACTTTTCATATATTACCAATATTTTATTCCTTTATTATTATTATTATTATTATTATTATTATTATTATGGTTATTGGTTTAGATACTTCAGTGGAAGTAGCTATCAGTTCAATTCTTTAATAAGTAATCATAATCGTTATAATAAATTGATAAAAAAATTGTTGTATGTTTTAAATGTTTTAGAAGTACAAAAAATACTGCTAATCAATGTAAAATATAATTGTACGTATATTTTGTAATTTTCCGATTTTCTTGAAAATGTAGCGCTGATGTTTGGGGGCCCGCGTAATATGCTGACTAATTCATTTTGTTTCGGGCAAATTGTAAAAAAGTAAACATTTTCATAATTAAATCTAGTAAACCTGTACTCAACTGTAAAAGGGGCAGGGTTTGAACGGAAGATTGACAACCTGGTCTCTGTAAAGTAACAACACAAGAGGACACCATTCCACTAAACTACGGTAAACAAGTAGCGAAGTAATTTCAATAATAAGGTTCAGCAAAATCTGAACAGCACTTTAATCTTGAAAGTCAAAAAATTGATGTATAGTCATATGGAACAATCTTCCTATCCCATGCTCCTTAAAACAAAATAGTGTTTGAAATAATAATAAAATTTTAACAGATTTATGCATTTTATCCCATAGTGCATTTTGATTTTTTAATAACACATTCAAAGTATACTGATCTTAAATGTTTAACCGTAAATTTAAACTATCGATTACATTAATGTACACGGTCAATTGTACAATTTTGTTCTAATTATTTACGCTGTTTGTTATTTTTGATTTTTATAACCAATCGTGAAAAGGTTTTTATGTGCTAAAAGTATCAGTGTTAAAGGCATTAAAATTTAATATAATAACTAAATAAATAATAAACTTTTGGAATAATTAAAAATGCTAAGTAACCAATCATAATTATTAAAATAAAGAGAATTAACTGGATTGACAAAGTCCGAATAGAATTTCCAATCTTTGATGATCTACCAAGCCAAAACATTAATGTACACGCATATGGAACAATCTTATTGCCCCATGTTTTCAAACAGATAAAAAAGGTCAATAATAAAAGTGTATTCATATTTAAACTCCGCCCAGTTTGGATCAGAAATGATTCAATGTAGCCAGTCCCAAGCCTGGATAAAGGAGGAGGGTTTGAGCTCGCAAGATTAGCAACTTGGCCTAGTGTAAAAAATTATACTTCTACCGAAAACAATACGAAAGGACGCCATTCCGGCAAACAGCGGCAAAGAAGTGATCGCACGTATCTGGATGACAGAGTTACACAGATGACAGGGTTGAGTAAAAACCGAAAAGAAGCTCAATCTCTGATTTGCAGAATCTTCAATGCCAACGAGACTTTGTTGTTGTTGCTGTTTTTTGCTGTAATTGTCGTCTTATTGCCCTATGTTTATTTTTAAAGCAAAAAGATTTTGTATAATATATAATATAATAATACTCATATTTATAATGGACAAAATCAATTATGGTTATCTATAAAATATGGTTCCTCGCGCCAGACTCTAAACTGTCTTATCAACAGTACTAAATTCAAAATTTTGTCTAGTTCTTTACATGCTGTTAGTTAATCAAAATAATTCATCTTTTCTCCCTCTTTACTGTTTCTGGATTGGTTTTCTCAATTGGGTTCTGTATCGAACTAGTTTGAAGCATCATAACTATTAAACAGTTTTGATGTGGGTTTCTTTTACTGCCAAATGCGACTGGCTAAATCGGTTTATTTTTAGTCCTCTCTAGGATTTCTTTCCGTCAAACCAAAAATGAAAAATAAGTTAAATAACGATTTATAATGTTTTTTAATTCGTTACTGCTTTTATGTTTTACTAGAAACATATAGCAAAATCAAACGGGGGCCCGCATTTAGTGCCGGTGGTAGTGGTACTCAAAAAGATGCCCATTGAAGTTTTAGTTCAACTCTGTACCACCAGACCATTTCGGCTGACGTAGGATGGAAGGAATAAACCAACAACAAATGTTATCCACTCTTATTAGTAAACAGAAATTATTTATTATTAGATTGTCGTCTGATTTGCATATTTGTATATAAACAGAAGAAATAGGAAACAGCTTTAAATTATTATGAATTTGACCTATTGCGATGGGAAATATTTCTAAAGAACATAAAATATTTTATTTATTGTGTTTCGGTTAATAAAACAAATTATTAGATGTAAACAATACACACATACATATTACGCAATGCTTTATCATCTACCTGCCATACTTATCCAGAATATCAACCAATACAAAATCAAACCTAATTGAACTTCTAACAAACCGATCAAAATAATAATCATTCCCCTCACGCCTTTATTTGAACTAATTTGGACATCCTACACCATAATGTAACTGTGCCTTATGATAACTCATTCAAAGTATAGTAATTTAAAATTATTTTTTTGAACCACATGTTTACTGTACTGACTACATTTATATTCATTATCATATGACATTCTATTTCATTCTGTTCCCATAATTTGTACTACAACATTTTTTTTGTAATGTTATTTATTTATTTTTATTAATAATGAAAATGCATTTTTTAACGGTGAATGTACCTCCAGTGAGATATTAAAGCTTAGTGTAATTATATACATAAATCTTACATCTCAAGAAAACATTTTGTTTGCTCTAAATAAAAAGTCTAACTTATTTCTTGTTTTAATCCACATTCATCCATCAAAGAAGTGAACTAATAAGGAATTTTTTAAAATTGTTAAAAGTATTTATTTTAAACCAACTGCTTTCAAGCTAGATATGCAAATCGTAAACTGAGTATATATATATATATATATATATATATATGTATATATACATATATATATATATATATATATATATATATACAGTTAAAAATGCAATTACCAACATAATTTTGTCGGTTGAACAAAAGCTTAATAGATTGAATTCCAATTTAAGTATTGTATACATTATGCTAAATAAAAACGTCACACAAAGATCTCGATAGCATGTAGTTCTAACTATTTAATGATTAAAATAATAAAAAACAATTGCGCAAAAATTAATTGTTATTATCCACATACACACCTTTATTTTATACTTATATGTATATACTATATATATATATAAATATATATATATATATTTAGCTAACCTATAATAGTGATAAGCCTTTTGTTCACCATTAACAGCATATATGTTGAAATGAATGTATAAAAAAATACCCAAATTAACTTTCACTAAATAGATTTCAATAATCTTTTTAACTTCTAGTTATTATTAAATTGGAGGAATAAAGTGTTCTTTTCGAAATTTTATTAGAATGCGGTATCATTCGAATTTTAAAACAATTATCCACCTCCAAAGCATACTGAACATCAAAATTAATTATTTTAATAATAATAATAATAATAGTAATAATAATAATAATAATAATAATAATAATAATAATAATAATAATAATAATAATAATAATAATAGTAATAATAACACTAATAATAATAATAATAATAATAATAATAATAATAATAATAATAATAATAATAATAATAATAATAATAATAATAATAATAATAATAATAGTAATAACACTAATAATAATAATAGCAATAATACTAATAATAATAATAATAGTAATAATACAATGGCGGTCTAGTACCTCAGGCACTTTCTGAACCTCTGTATATCTTATACATTTTACAATTGCCACGTGGGCGTTCCGTTGATTAATGCCCTAACAAGTAGTGTCAAAATTTCAAGCAGCAAAAGCCAAATGAAATGGAAAATCCTACCTAATATTCTTTAACCAATAACATCAACTAATAAAGGAAATATGCTTATATATATATATATATATATATATATATATATATATATATATATATATATATATATGTCGACCAATTGCTTGCTCTTATTGATTACCTGAAAGCCGACTAAATCCATTCTATGTCACAAATATTCGTGCAAGTTAAAAGATTATTGTTATTAATATATCTGAACAAAATTCAAAGCTCATTTATCTTTTGGACAAGGAAATGTGTTTCAGATGTATCCGTGTGTTTATGTGTGTGCGTGAGATGGGAATTGGCAAAAATGGGATGAATAACCTGAAAATTAGCAATTGTTAGGTTTGTTTGTTTGTTTTATTTCCATCTGTAAACATTGCATGACTAAATCATATACACCGTGACTATAAATATATATATATATATATATATATATATATATATAACCAAATCTAATAATTTTTTTTTCTCCCTATCCATAATCTGAGTCATCAATTTTATTGATATAACTGTAAACAAAAATATTCACTTAAAAACATTTAGTCACTTAAATTAGTTTAAGTAGTTTCTATTGGTATTATCTCTACTCTAAAATACGTTCTATTCAATAAGTGATAAATTAACATCTATATACAATAGAATTACATTTATTGATATATATATATATATATAAACTCCATTCCTCTAAAGAGCATAAGACAACAAGATTGTTCCATATGTAGTTGTACAATACATTGTTGGCATTTAGATACCAAGATGGTCTAGTGGATCTCGAATCTGGGTTGGCATGGGTTTGGTTTCCACCACCAGTTCATTATGTTTGACTTCACTCAAGTGTCCACTGCTAAAAAATGCGTTTTCCGTAAACTATTTAAAGTAGTGATTAAATGTTTCACTTTTTAGTAAATAAATAATGAACACAACAAAACATTCACTTCAAGTCAAACTGTCTTGATTGATAGTATTGGAGTTTAATGCTTCATCATCATCATCATCATCATCGGAGATAAACATTCCCCATTGGCTTTTATAATCCAGGGTAGTCCGAATTACTAAACGTTTGCAACAACACCAAATTTTGAAATATGCACTTAATGAACAACACTTGAGGTATGCTGACTTTAAATGTTGATTAGATCCCCCCCGAGTTAAACCAGTCTAATGACATCTATAAAGTGCAAACGGTAAGCAGTTGGTCACCCAATTAAGTAATTCATTTGCACGAAGAGACTTAGCATAAACAAAAGGACTGAGTTTGCGTGCTATAATGAGTAGGCGATCTACTTAAAACATGGTCAATCAATGCTAAATGTCTTACAAATATCTGGAAATGGGTTAAATATTTTATTAATTATTAAACGATTGCATTCAATAGAAGACAGCAAGTAAAACTATATGGAACTTAAATCTCTTTGCTCAAAATGAACAAGCTTTTGTATATCCATTTGGGTGAGAGTCTAAATTTCCCAATTTCACCCCAGAACTTATGTTCATAATATTTATCATTTCCTATTTAGGTAGAAACATAGGATTACAAATCTAACATTAAACAGTCTCAAAAAAAGAAAAAATAATAATTTGAATCATTTAATAACATTGACATGTCTGCTTTGTTTCTAACCATGCTGAATAACAATATTTTTCAAAAATGTACAATTCGATTTGCATCATTATGACATTTTAAAAACTGAGTTATTGCAATATTTGTCGGGGGTGTTTTTTCTTACCACAGTAGATGCTAACTTCCTTTTTTTGTGACATACCAAATACAGTAATGACAAAAAAAACACATATTCTTTCTACTTTCTTTCATTTTAAATATGATTACACAAGAGAATAACAATACTTATTTATAATCAGTTCTAATAAACCTACTTTAAGTAGATAGAAATTTTTATTTTAGTTTTTTATTCATATTCAATCATAACCTTCGTCATAATTTAAAAATTAACGCATTTTTTATTGTTTAGACCAATGATTCTTTAAATAGCAAAAAACTGAGCTTTGTTCAATTGCCTCCATACAGCCCAGATCTCAGTGTAATTGAAAATTTTTTCAGTTATCTTAAACGAGAGGTGAATCGGACGGAAAATCGAGGGACACTCAAGGAAAAAATTAATTATGTGTTGAACAATCGAATTCCACAAGATTTTATCAATAATTTGGTTGATTCTAATCCGAAACGGTTAAAAGAAGTTATAAAAAACTATGGCTATTCTCTGAACTATTAACTTTGGATAATTGGTGATGTCTGTTTTGTATATATGTACAAATTTCATAATACAATATATTTTTAAGCAAATAATGTAGTAGTGTTTTTATGTTGTCAAAATGTTTAAATTCTGGGTTTTTAGTCTAAGCAGAAATTTGGCAATGCTATTTGTAAAAAAAATATTTTTAGTGTTTTGAATATTGGTATTGCTAATATGATGTTTAATGGTTATTTTAGTACAATGTCGATGTGCCTAATATCCTTAAGTGATGTAAGGAAAGTCAATCCATTTCAATGTGTTAATTTTGACAGGTCCCATTTTAGCCCCTATACGTATAGGTAAGTATATTTCACCAAGCATTATATCAACGATTTTAATAACACACTTCTTACTTTCATTAATAAATTTATTCACACTCATTGTCTTTTCAAATTGTTTGAAAAGATAGTAAATTAAAGGATTTGTTTTTAGCAACTTCATGCAATTTTTTCTAACCCTGTATAATTTTACAAAAGGCTGTATAAATCATGACTAACAATTCAATGAAGTTCAATATTCTTTTTCGAAATTGTAAATTTTGTAACAATGGAATAACTAAAAATAGATTATGTATATATTTATACATATATATATGTAAATGTATATATATATATATATATATATATATATATATATATATATATTATATATATATATATATATATATATATATATATATATATATATATATATATATATATATATATATATTAATCATTATTGATTGATTGTTTCATTTTCCGAGTGATTTGTACATCATGAACAAATCGTATGTAAATGTAATTGATAAACTCACAATAAATGATATTTAAGCGTTTGTTGTAAAACTTAATAAAAGCTGTAGTATAAAAATCCTATTAAATTTTTAATAATAATTACCAATTAACAAATATTTATTTATCAGATAAATAAATACTTATACACTGCATTTGGTAAGTTATAGTATGTGCATAAGCCGCTGTCAAAATAAATGTTTTATAATTGATTAGTTTTCATGACGTCACTTAATTACTTAGTCACAAAAATTTTACGAGAACATTCAAGGAATATTAAATCATCAATAAAAGTAAAAATATGTAGAAGATATCATTAAATTGGGATGCTAATGATTCTGACAATTTGAGTAATGCTCATTAAAGTCTCAATTTCCAATGATAGTAATATTCCTCACTGTTCGTCCTCCACGTGATGCATCCTGGACTAGGTGTCCCTAGATATCTAGACTAATGACAACAGGATCCGAGTATAATTGGGCTTCCGCTAGAGCAAATGGGTGCAAGCATACACACTTACAACTTATCTTAAAGTTTACGTATACCAAACATGTAGTCGTTCGGCTATTTTCTTTAGCCGATAAAAAATTAGGTGGTTTTGTCAATCTGTGCGAAGAGTGGCGACGTCACAAGGATGCCGTCTACCAGTCAAAAAACTTTATTATTTTCCTACGTTTGTTACGTTTATCAAGCTATCAAAGTTTATCGTCTATATGCCGTATAAATATGAGAAATAATAAAGAGGTGACTATGTTGCCAATCAAAATAATTAAATTCTATCTTGGATAGAAAACCATAATTTAAAAATGGTTGGAGAATAAAAAACAAACGACTGAATTATTCGCTTAAAAATAAACTATATTGTAAAATATTTATACCTATAAAAATAAGTTATAAAAGATATATAAATATATATATATATATTTAACCACCAAGAGTTGTAATTTTTTGCAAGCGTTATGCGGTTAGGGGTCATTACGATAAAAAGAACCCTAATGTTGTGAAATTCGATTTTCAATTACATAATAATAGTTTTAGTCAAAAGAAAATTAAATTTTTTAATCCATTAATATTATCTTGTAAGATAATAATGAAAAAATGACCTCCTTTAATTACACTCTATCAACCATTTATTACATAATACTCATCGTCTATTTTATTTTCTAAAACAAATCTTAAAAAATTACTTATCAAATAAAAACTATTTTATGAAAGTTATATTAGATAAGTGTTTTAAAAAAAAGATTGCATTATGTAATTATTATGAATATATACTATTATTATTATTATTTTCGTTATTATTACTATTCTTCTTCTTATTTATTTATTTGCTGAAACAAATAAATAAACAATTATTCATTAAATAAAACAATGCATTGCATTCCTCAAGTACCGGTGGGTAATCCTGCTGAAAAGCAGTAGACTCAAACCTAGGTAAGCATGTATTTCATCCCCCATCACCAGCATTTCATACTGGCCCCCGTTTCGCTTCGCTAACGTGTCCATTTGTCACAAGACATTTTCTGCAAACTATTCAAAGCAGTAACAATAAAAAAGTTAACAATCAGTCAATACTTATTAATTACTGTTTCAATGAGGGGGTGGAAAGAAAGGTTTAACAAGTAGACATTTAGCAAGGCCCTGCATTCAAATTCGAATCATACTACTGACAATTTGAGTAATGCTCATTAAAGTTTCAATTTCCAATGATAGTGGTATTCCTCACTGTTTGTCCTTCACGTGATGCATCCCCAACTAGGTGTCCCTAGACATCTAGACTAATAACAACAGGATCCGAGTATAATTGGGCTTCCTCTACTGACACCGAACTCATAATCACGCATTGTCAACTTCGCCACTCCTATTCAAAAGTGTCAATGCTTCCAGTGGCAATAAATAAGGCTATCGTCCAAAACTACGCTAAATTGCCACTTTTTAAAAAGTCCATTCCTCCTCCCAATATTCAAACAGTATAACTAATAAAGTGTTCAACATCGAAAAGCATTTGTTTGCAAAATAAAATACAAGCAATGTGTTTTTAATTACAATTTACATTAAAAATTACTTCTTGTTTTTTAATTGTAAACATTTTTTAAAATTCAATATCCTATTTTTAAAATTAAAACGTTTTTGACATATTATCTATCCAAAGTTAAATGAATCAGTTATTGGAAAACAAAAATAAAAAGTAGAGTCAATAAAATGATTAAACAATAAACTATGAAAATTATTAAAATTGTACATTATTGTTAGTAAATGTTAACGCCCAACTCAATTTTAACAATGTTAAATACACATCTTTGTTTTAAAGCTTCTGTGTCCAATGTATCATTGCTACTAAATCACCATTTTATACAATTCTTATATTTATAGTAATAAAATAAGTGTCCCATGTAATGTCCCAAATAATGGTATATTTTTGTATATATGATTGCATTTTGAGGTGAGCATTTATTAAAAAGTAACTTTTTTTGAGTACATTCAACGAAGCCCTGGACAATGGGACCTGAAACAACGTTGACATTTCACACAAAATCAATTCGTGTTTAAGCCGTAACTGTCTCTTATCTAGAAACCATTTTTTAAGCAAGTGGACATTTGACACAAGACAATAAAATTGAAATTGGCCGTCAACTAGATTACAAGTCGAATGCGTTTGTCATTTGTCTGGAATATTATTCAGCTTTTTTATCAAAGGACAATTGTAATATTGTTTCCTTAACAAACCCCAAACATTACAATACAATTGTTTCAAGCAATATTTTGAATTTCAAATTAATTATTCGAACTGGCCTCATCAACTATCAGGTGTTGCTGCGATGTCAAGTGACAATATTTAAAATGGTAATTTTTGGACCAGAGCTCGACTTGGACCTGGGTGGGCATGGGAGTTCGAATTCCGCCAGCGGCCCACTAAATGCGGGCCCATGCGTTTGGTTTCGCTAAAATGTCCACTGCTGAGAGATGCACGTTTCCCGTGTAAAACATTCAAAGTAGTAAACATAAATAAAATAAAAATAATAAAATTTAATAATACATGGGATTTAAAATGTTGTCCATATATTTACAAAATGTAATAATACAATAGTAGATCTTATAAACAAATTTATTTGCATTTGTGCAAAATATATTTAAATTCATGTTGTATACAGTTTAGTAATTTGAGTTGTGATTACCAAACAGCAGGATCTACAGTTTGAATATGAGTAGTACTCGTTGTTGTTTTTTTAATTCTGCTTAAATAGGATTAGCAATAAACTAATCTAGCCAGTTCCAAGTTTGGATAAAGGAGAAAGTTTTGTGGCACAAAATGGCATTTGCCAAAACTATTTAATGGCCACAATGCTTCAAATTGGTTTGATACCAAAAACAAAATAGAGAAAAGCGACCTGATACAACAAGCCTTTATACAAGAGGGAAAAGTTGTTAAGGAAGAAGGAATATTTTTTGTTAAGATTTGTAAAATTTAATAGTAATATAGCATTGTGGGCGCTTAATTAACTATTCTATAATTGAGCTGAAATTATCTACATCAAAATCACACACACACACACACACACATATATATATATATATATATATATATATATATATATATATATATATATATATATATATATATATAACTGCTTACATTTCCAAATCGGTGCATTAATAAGTAGGATTCGGCAGCAGGATTCATGCCAACTGTGTTCAATTTCCAGCCAATAATCTGTAATACACAATATTTAACAAATTTAATTCACTGTAGCTTTATTATGCAACACTATTTTAATGCCACTTTTAAAATTTAATACTTCCTTATAAATACATGATACGTTTTAAAACCATTTTTGTTATTGCTAAAAGTACTAACATATTTAAAAGTTGATTTAACGTGTTGTTGTGGCAATAGACTAGATCAATCGAAATAAACGTAGTAAAATTAAGTATAATTATTAAAATTGATTAAAATGATGAACGTTATCATTGATTAGTCCAGTTACACTTTAAATGGGCTATTAAGTATGTATAATTAACTCATTTTATTATTAGTCCACATGCTAAATATTGTGTTTGAATGAACCACGTCGTTCAAGTGCCCAAGGCTTATATCTAAAAAGATATCCATTTAAGTCTAACCGTCAACAGTTTATTCCCGTTCTTATTCAGCTTAAATCAAATGTACAATTGTACAATGTAATATGGCAATCAAATAATAAACACACCCACCCACCCACACACACACAAAGAAGTTAAACATGGTTTTCAGTTATTGAAAATTATTCTAGTTAAAGCTTGTTTGATCCATCAATTTTATTATGTTTACTATTAAATATTCAAATCAAAGGCAAGTTATTTCCAGATAATTTAACACTAAAATATTATTTTGCAAAATTTAATCCCGTTTTGATAACAATGCTGTAATCATAGCAAGAGTGAGCTTAAAACTTGATGTCAAAACCAGCAGTGCAATATTTTAACTTTCTGATTATTTTGACATTGGAATAAATGAATTATAATTTTAATAGCTACACTTTTATTTCAAGATAACGATAAATAATTTTATCTAAAAACGATTAAATAATATAATTATGTCAAGTTTAACTAATAAACCGTTCTAATAACCTTCATTATTTGTATATATATATATATATATATATATATATATATATATATATATATATATATATTTAAAAAATTAACGCAAAAAATTGTAAGAGTATTAAATCTAAATTAACCTGTTATATTCAACTGTTTTTCGTAAATATGAATATTGAGAATTAAAAATAATATCAAGTATTTAATAGTTCATTTATATGTACTTAGAAATATTTATTTAAAAAGGCTGAGTCGGTCAAAATAGCATAATTTAAAAACTACTTCTATATAAACGTGGATAATAAGTTGAAGTTACATAATTTTCATAATAATTAACCTATTATTATTTTGTATAATTAATTTCATTAAAAATAAACAATAACTAATCCTTCAAATTGATATTAAACGCACATTCAAATCTGCCCTAATTGTGATGTCACAGTAATTATAAAAATAAACATTTAATTATTCTAATCTATATAAATAAAAATTTAAAAAAACAATTATAAATATTTAAATAATAAGATTCCCATCATTCGCTTATTTTGCTTTCTGATTGCATTGTTTGTGAAATGGACAATAGTGATAAAAAATGTTTTCATCTTACCGAAAATGAATATCGTGTCATCAAAAAATTAAAAAATAAAGGATTTTCACCCAAAAAATTGGCAAATTTATACAGAGTTAACCTTTAAACAATTTATCGGATTATAAATAGTCAAAAACTACGAAATTATGATAATGTTGGAAGAAAACGTGTAACAAGCACTACGAATTGTTATAGAATTAAAAAATTATAATAAACCTATTTCAAAAACTAAAAGAAATAGTTTAAACAATTTTACTTATTCCACAATAAGAACAGAGCAATTGAATCTGGTTTAACACTTCAATCATCAAAGGTTAAGCCATTTACTACTAAAAAACAAAAGGATGATAGATTAACCTTTTGTAAACAGTAGAGTAAATGATGTTATTGGCTTTCCGTATACTTTGCCAATGAAACAATAATTCAGCACGAACCATTTAGCTGCAAAAACAAAGTGTTGTATGGGTCGAGTTTTTTAAAAACATTCACTCCCGGTTGTTAGAAAAAAGCCAACTCTCGACAAGTAATGTGTTGGTTTGGTATTAAGTAAAATAAATCTATTAAATGTAGAATTATATCTGATACCTTAAATAGTGAAAAAATTGTTTCAGTTGTAAAGGATGTTTTTCATTATGAAATGTAGCACACTTACACCGGGGTTACTACTGTTTTTCAGGACAATGCTCCATGTCATACGTCCAAAAAGGTAACGTCATATTTATCTAAGTTTACTTTATTTACTTTATATTTACAGTAGAGGAGCTAAAATAAAAAAAACTATCTCTTACTCAATTGCAACTTAACAGCCCGGACATTAATGTTGTTGAAACTTTTTTCAGTATGCTAAAGCGCAACATCAATAAGGATTTATGTAAACGCATTCGGTTTGTTGTTCAATATGAGATGAAACAAAAATATATCAACACTCTTATCGACAGCATTCCAAAACGCCTGGATCAGGTTATTCCAAAGAATGGCGATCACATAGACTATTAAATTTTTTAAACTTTGTAATGTCTTTAATTATTTGGTAACTGAAAAAATTGCATGTAATCTGTATTTTTATTAATAGTTAACGTTATAAATCATGTTAATAATTTTAATCCATTTTCCATTTTGCACCAATTGATATTTTATACAATTTTTTATTACTTACAAAATATATCTATATATAATTTTTTTTTCAATTATTACGTAGTATTGTAAATTTTGTAATCAAAGTAACGTTTCTCTTGTATGCTTGAGAGGTTTTAGTTAAATAATCACTTTTTTGCGGTAATTGTGATATATATATATATATAACCTGAAGAAATTACGATTAAAATCTCTTCCAATATTAGACAAAAGTTTTTAAAAACATAAAAATAACCCCAAAACGTATTTAATAAAAATATAATAATTTCATTTTAAAGTGAGCAAAATATTATAATTTATATTTAAAACAAAACTTTTTACTTCTAAACAAACAAGTAAAATGGAATGTCTAATTTATTCACCAATTTAATTGCATTCACTCTAACAAAAATTGTTTACACGTGGAATTTCAGTTATGTATTTTGGTACAATATTTTGACAAACTTAAATAAAAATAAAATTTCAATTAATACGTTTTTCAATTTATTTTTATTTTTACTACCGTAAATGTTTTACGGTAAACGCATCTTTCAGTAGGAGACATTTTAATAAAGCCGAACGTAGGCTCGTATTTGGTGGGAATGGAATCCATGTCCATCCAGAATCGAGTCGAGTACCGCTAGACCACCCCAGAACTTTAAAACTTTAACAGGTTTTAATACCTTATTATACCATGTAACGTTGCTTTTCTTTAGGAATATATAACAATGTTGAAACTAAAACCATAATAATATATTTTAAATATACAATACTATTAAAAACTAATCAATAATTTTTAGCAATTACTTAATTTTATAAATTCATAAATTATATTACCATAATTTAAAATAATTTTCTTAGCTAATTTAAAAATAAAAACAAAATTTTAATATTTACAACATACTCCCACATTATGTGTATTTTCAATACTCCAGACTACTCAAATGACTAAAATCCAATAAAATGCCAATTGTCAACTAAAAAAAATCTCATCCAAAAAGAATGAAAACCTTCATGTTTAACTTCTTCCGCTTTGCAATAAACGTGTAAAATGAAAACACCACATAAGTTATTTTAACGAAAATATGAGCAACTAAAGTCTATTTTTCCAATGCACTGAAACACGTTTGAACAATCTCTACAACATTGATTATACCAAACGGAATCGGGCACGTCGATCTTTATAATTAGTTATTACTTTAATAAGTAAAAATCTAATTAATGTCAAACATTAGGTCATCATATTATAATCTTCAAAATTCATCAACCATAATCAATTCCAATAAAAGAAAGTAAATATATATATATATATATATATATATATTGAAAAACAGAACAAACACATAAAATACTAGATTACTCACTTTGTCTCGGAGACTTTCTGCAACACTAGCAGTAGTTCCAGTGCAATGAACAAGAATTGCCCCCAAAACAATATCATGCCTAACCATCTGTTAAAATTAAAAACTGTTTAAAAAGTAAATGAAACATACAGCAACTCGAGCGATTATATTAGCTCCAGCACCTTCACCAAACAAAATTACGTTCTTCAACCTGTTTGTAAATTATACGAAAACTATAAACATTTAATTTAAAATCTTACCCCAAATAATCACAAACTTCAACCAAACCATCAGCTAACGCTTGAATTTTCGGAAAATTATAACTGTTAAAAAATCACAATAAATTTGTAACAATATTTTATTTTGTATTCTGTTTAACAATTTTACCTGTATTATAATTATTAAAAATGAACATAAATTATATGATTTGTTTAAAAATAAAATCGATTAAATTAAAAACGTTTATTATATAATTAAAACGCTAAAATTATTAACAAAATAATAAATATCTTATTTTCCTAATATATATATATAAGCACGTTTTATAATTAAAATGTTTAATTAATTAACGTATTATTAAAAAATATTTTAATAAATTATTTTAAATTAATAATTATATAACAATTATATTATAAAACTTGTAAAACATGTTACTAATATATATATATATATATATATATATATATATATATATGCTAATATTTTCTGTACTAAAAATAAAAAAATAATTAAAAAGTATACGATTTTTATGTAAATATAACTGTTGTAATTGTAGTTTATAATGCAAGATATACTTAATATTATTGTCAATAGACTCATCCAAGTAAAAAATAGCAATCGGCAACATCTTAATCTTTGCAATATATTTTCAATATTTATTTACAAAACTATAATACTTTAACCTTTTATAATTATTTGTTTATACATGACATATAATTTTTATTTTATTTAGTAGCTACAAAATTAATTTTTAATAAAAAATGCATACCTTTTCTGTTTATTAAAAATGTTAAATTACAAACAATTAACATAAAAAGAGTACTATATATATATATATATATATATATTAGTGTTTAAAACATTTAACAAAATCATCTTTAAATTATAAAAACAATTACATTGTACTTAAATTATACTTTTATTAATAATGCAAACATTCATACTAACTTTCCTGGTAAATCCGATTCACCATCACCTTGACCTGGAACATCAACATGAATCCACCTAAATCGAGTTTTTAATTGTTCCATAGAATCATGCTCCAAAAAATTAACAAATTCTAAATCTTTATTAATGTTTAATGTAAAACAAAATAATCTATTAATTACGGTTGCATCCCAAATCGTGAACAGTTAAAAAAGCCACTTTAGCATTTTTTACACCCTAAAATTCTTTAATTTTATAACAAAAATTACTTGATAGTAAACGTTCAAAGATCCACAATTCTTTGTATGAACTACTTCGCTTTCCATCTATAATAAAAACAATGTTTTTAAAACTTAAGAAAAAACACATTATAAACAGATCTAACAAACCGAGTATTTGCAATTTACAATTTTAACCATTTAGTTAAAAAATATTAATTTTTACAATGATTTTTTTAAATAAAAAAATAATTTAAGTAATTTATTAATTCATTTAATTCACAATTCAGAATAATGCACATATAAAATAATTTAAAATGTTTTGGTACTCAGATCTAATGTATCTAAAATTATTGAGAATAAGAGCGGTGGACGAGGTGAAGGGGAAATATTACAACAGATAACTTTTTGTAATTAATATAAAAAAATAATAAAATGCAGTTAAATTAAATAATATAAAATATATATAATAAATAACAAGAATATAAAAATTTCTAAAACAAACTTTGTATTACAATGGAAAACACCAATAATTTTCAAAAATAAAAAGTTGCTTTATAAGTTATAATTTTCATAATTGCGTCAATTTACTTGTTTTCAAATATTACAATGTATGTAAAAACAATCCAAATTTAAACATAACCTATTAATAATAACTAATTAATGACTATGGAATTAAATCATTCAACGATAACAGTTTACATTTTAAACTTGTAAGTTTAACATAAATTATTACGATCTATAATTTAAATACTACACAAATTACAATACTAACATAAACTTAAAATTTAATAAAAAATGTTTTTAACTATATACGCAATGCATTAAAAATATCAGTTATGCTAACCTTGATAAATCCTTATATTATTGAAATATTGCGCTCCTTTTAATTATACAGAGTTCATCTATTAAAAAACAAATACATAAAACATAATATTAAAAAGTTTAAAACACATAAAAAAATTTAAATAAAAAATAATTAAAATAATTATGTTATTTTACATTTAAACTTAACTATTTTTTATATCACGAATAATATTTAAATTGAATCTAAATTGTATTAAAAAAAAACGATGTTTTATTTGTGTATTATGTTTAAGAAATCAAAAAATATTAATTTAAAATAAAATAGTAAAAAAATAATTAACATATTTTTAATCATAAAATTGTCGTTTAAGGTTAAATACTATATAGAAAAATTTTAATATTTAATTTATTAAATGTACAATTATATATATATATATATATATATATATATATATATCAATAATTAAATAAAAATGTTTTAAAGTATTTTAAAATAGAACAATTCTAATGTTTTTATTGATTAAACATAAAAATCAAAAGAAGTGAATAACTTAACTCGTCGTTGGATACAGATAAGGTAAAGTCCCACACTAGTATTCGAGGTGAGTTTTGAAATTAATGAAATAATAAATTATTGTATAATTGTACTGAATATTATTTGCATATTTTTATTATTCTGTTTTTAATTATGTGATCAATATATTTATTTTAAAAAACATGGGTAGTATAATTGTTTCTTGGGATTGTACTGCATAGATTACGCATAAAAATTTGAAATTTTTAATTTAAATTATCTCTAGTATTGTAATGTTTTTCCCGCTTATATACGTGATCTGGTAAGTTGAAAGAGCGATTTAGAATTATTAGTCTGTGCGTTTGTCTGGAGATTAGTAAGATTGTAAGAACGTCTTCTAATGCCCAGTAATTCGATATCTCAAAGATATCAATATCTGACTAATCTGAAATGACGAAATTATCAATTAGTCAGTGTAAAATCTCACTAAGATCTTGGCCCTAATTTCATTGGATTTAACATGATAAGGATAATTATCAGCACTCCAGCTAATTTCAATTAAAAATGCTCTTGGGTAATTTAAATTATCGTTTTGCAATTTAGTATTACAAAACAATTCAAAATTACATACCAATACTGTTTACCAACAGGAAAAACAAGACACAATATACTTACAGAACCACAGTAACGTCAACAACAAACTTGATAAATTTAAATACAAAGAAGGCGCTTCAAAATAAACTTCAAATAAAATCAAAGTTGTTTGAATGTATAATAATATAAAAATTGTAATCGAAATAAAAATTAATAATCATTCTAGATATTTGACTCGCGAGGTGAGGCGCGCGTTACGCTACACGTCCATTGGAGCGTTATTCATTCTTTTCTCTTTTCTTCTTTTTTGAAGATTATTGCAGTGTTTTTTGCATTATAATAGGTACTTGTTTTATTATTTTTTGTATATTTATAGTTTTCGCTCGTTTTCTATAATTGTTAACTTTCACTATCTACCCTGATTTAATCTTGATTTACCATTTCATTTCCCCCCCCCTAAAAATTTGAGACAATTTAAGAACCGAGTACTAAAAGGCATTTTAGCCTACTCAATTCGTGAAAAATCTCAAAATCCCGGTTGAAATACGCAGTTTTTTTTAAAGCGGACATTTTTAGGGCAAGATGAGTTAACAACAAGTGACGCACAAAATTCCGACGTTGACTTGAATGGAAATAGCGAACACCGTACATTTGTAAGATTACTCATACATAACAACCACAAACATATCAAACAAACATGCTGAGACTTAATTAATGCTTTTAAGTAAAAAACGCTGTTTATTGTGTTTGTCGATTACAAACTTAGATGTATAACTTTCTACTTTAAGTATGATTGTCTACGTAGAATACTGCTTAAATGGACTTGTTAAACTAATTGCAGAAACTAAAACAAAATATCTAGCTTTTCCCTTTTCGTTTTTGTTTTAATCTTAACAGTTTTGGAGGTTCTTTTGGCACTTTGATCACAAATAATTTTTTCTTAATGTTTTCAAAATCTCTGTAATACCCGTTAGTTAGCAATATAACTGGATAACATCCGCTAACTAAATTAGCTGTATTTTTAACAATAACAAGCGCCTTTAGTTCATTAATAAAATTTGTGCAAATCTTATTAAAATCACCAAATTTTTTATTATACATTTTTTGTACTTTATCTGGAATATTCACTGTACAAGACTGAGAGTGAAATACATTCAAACTTGTTTCTAGCTTAAGATCACTGTCACTAATGCCCACAAATTTGTTAGTAACTGTTTCCAAGTTTGTTTCAAGTTTTAATAAAGTTATCTCTTGCTCCAATTTTTTTATTCTTTTTAATTTAGCAATACTATTAAAACATCTATTTATTATACAGTCAAACATATAATCATCAGAATGGCAACCCACTATTGTCACTGGATGCTCACCGGTATTCTAAAAACCAAAATTCGAAGGTTTGATAACTAAATGCTGTTTATCATCTGCTTTCAAAAATGTATACATTGGCATTTTGCTAGACGTTAATGATACAGTGGTTTTAGATTTGAACACCAAGTGATCGGCTATTATTGATATTTGCCAAAACTGTACACTAATTTAAGCAGAAATGTATTTCAAACTTCAATGGTCTAGTAGTATATTGAACTGTAATTCCAACAAATTATAAATATTGACCTCGGACAATATAACTGATCGAGTTTCCAAAATACTCAAAATTTAGCAATATTGGACTTCAAACTTCAACGATTGGCAAGTTTTGAACTCTCACAATACACAAAAAGTAAGTATTACACTTTTAAATTCAATATTTCAGACATTATTTAACTTTAATTCCAACAATTGATAGATATTGGCCTTAAACAATTTAACAAATCGAGTTTCCAAAAAACTCTAAATACAGTAGTATTTGACTCCAAAATCCAACGATTGGCAAGTCTTAAACTTTAAACCCCAACGGTTGGGAGCGTTAAACTTTTACAATGTCAGTAAGTATTGAACTGTAAGATCTCACTGAGATCTCGGCCCTGATTTTATTTGATTTAACATGATACGGATAATTATTAACACCCCAGCTAATTACAAACAAAAAAGTTTTGTGTAATCTAAATTATCGTTTTGCAATTTATTATTACAAAATAATTTAAAATTACATACCAATACTGTTTACCATCAAGAAAAACAGGACACAATATACTCACAAAACCACGGTCTTGTCAACAACAAACGTGGTAAATATAAATACAAAAAGGCGCTTTAAAACAAAGTTTAAATAAAGTGAAAGTTGTTTGAATGTACAATAATGTAAAAATTGTAATCGAAATAAAAATTAATAATTATTTTAATTATTTTTTTTCAACGGTAACAATCAGTAATAATGCAAGCTCCCAGTAAGTCGGGAGGTGAGAAAAACTCAAGTCGGGATACCACGTGTGTATTTAACGGAAACTATACAAAAAGAAATATTCAATTTGCGCCATACATGCATATTATCAGTTTACTTATACAACCGTATAACAAAGTTATTCCAACTTCTTGTCTGCTAATGGAATTTGTCATCGGAGTACATTTGTAATTATAAAAAACAACAATATATTGAGTTACGTTATTGAGTTATTACAACCACCCCCCCTTGTATAAGCACTGTCTTCAGTGCATGTGGTAACAACAACCTCTTCAGCCACGCATAGTACATCATTGATATTTTTTCCTTGATAAGTGTGTTTGCAACCAAACAAGTTCATCGCATTCGAACATTATAGCATCAACCTTTTTGTCGTAATATGCGTTCTGGTTTTAGTGAGTCGTTCTCAAGTGCTTGCGAGCAACCTGATGAATAACTTGGAGTTGATTCTCTCGTTCCATTACAAAACTTGCACTGTTTATGCTAACCGGTGAGATCAATAAGAGTTCTAGGTCGATTGGGAGACATAATTCTCTAACTGTAATTATTATGTGTGGTGACAGTTGGATAGAAGTATGTACAGCTGCCCGATATACCAGTAAACACTGAGGCAGCACCATGTCTTAAGTTTTCTTTGGAAATTTGGCTAAGCATACACGATTAAGCATAACACAATTAGTGCTTTCAAACTCATGTTTGTCCTTTCCACTGATTCATTTCCCTGAGGGTGATATGGTATAATGCGTGTCTTTTTAATTTTAAACAATTTAGATAGTTTTAAAATAACTAGCTTTTTAAAGTTTGAACCTTTGTCCGAGTGTAGTTGCATTGGTGCACCCTATCGTAGATTCATTTTTGAAATATAGCTTTACCACCGTATCCGCATCTATTCTTTGTAACGGTACTGCATTACACCACTTAGTAAAATAATCCATAAGTAAAGGATGTATCGGTTACCTTGTACTGATTCAATAAGGAGAACAACTATGTCTCTACCCACGCGTTTGTTTGGGTAACCTGTAAGCATCAGTTGTAAACATAATAAACATGCTTGGCAGAACGTTATTACGTTTTTTCTTACCCATCTCCACTAAAATTATTTCCTGGCCATCTTCTTTTGACCGGTATAACCAAGTTCTACATGTAACCTTTTCAACACTTCCCGTTTGTACATTTTTCAAACCACAATCCGGGGTTGGAGCCGTGGATTGTTTTTAAAATATACAATACCGTCCTTTATATCTAACAAATCCCCACATTGCCCATATGCAGTGTGCGTCCCAGTAAGTTCATTCGAAATCAAATTCTTGCCATCTTTCTTGTCAGCTCACTGGGTTTTTGGCTTCTTTAAGTTATTTTAATCCCTGGTGATTTATTTTTATAATAAATCTGCTTCCTTATAAAAAGTATAAAATAAAACACAATAGCTAGCATCTCTTTTCGTGTTCTATGGTAATTTTTTTCTGCCTCTGTCAGACATCGATTGGCATAAGAAATTACCCACTCTTAACCCTTTTCGTCTGTTTGAAAAAGAACAGCCCCAATGTCCTTATCACTGGCGTCTGTGTCTAATATAAATGGGGATGCACTAATTGTAAAATCGGGAATTTTTAGAATAAGTTCAGCACACAAATGATTTTTTAACAATTTGAATGCGGTTTCACATTTTTGACTCTATTGAACTTTCCTTTCTTCCCTTATCAAGTTGTGTAACGGGCCGGAAATGCTTGCAAAGCTTTTGATAAACCGTCTATGGTAGGATGCTAGTCCTATAAAGGTCCAGACTTCTACATTTTTAAGAGTGGGCCATTCCTTTCTCCGTTTTATTAGGGTCACGGGTTATACCATCGGCTGACACCATGTGACCAAGGTAATGCATTTGGAGTTAAAAAAAACATTTTTTTAGTTTATTTGCATACCGGATGTTTTTATACAACGAAATACCTCTTTCAATGTACGTAAATGGTCTGCTATATCTTTGTTATAAATTATTATATCATTCAAATACACTAAACATTTTTGAGGTATCAAACCGTCTAATAGCGTTTGCATTAACCGTTGAAACGTTGCTGGTGCATTTACCAGACCGAATGGAATCGTCTGAAACTCAAACAATCTAAAAGGTAGTGCAAATGCAGTTTTGTGACGATCTGTTCTGTGGACTTCGACTTACCAATAACCAGAAACTAAATCTAAAGTGCTAAAATTTTTGGAACCAGCCATTGCAACAATATACTATCGATTCTAAGAAGTGGATAAAAATCTTTAACAGTTACCTTATTTGGCAGTCGATAATCAACACAGATGTAAATCCCTATCTTTCTTATTCACCAATAACATTGGAGACATCCATGCTGAGTTCGATGGTCTGATAATATCCTTGTCTAGCATCTCTTGTAGATTTTTTCCGACTAGAGCTTGGTAATGCACTGGTATGAGTTAGGGAGGGGGTTGTCTTCTCGGCGGCACATCCTTAATCACGATTCTATGTTGTAGGATGTTGGTTCGATCGAGTGGTCTGCTAGGTTTTGGAATATGTTAAAATTTTGTTTAATCACTTCCAGCTTTGACGCATCTTGATTTTCAATACTACATACTATCGTCTTAGATGCGTCCTGCCAAACCAGTTTCTTACGCCTTATATCAATATCGCAGAGGACTTTCTCAAAATTACATCCCACGACATCCTATTGACTATTAGAACCCATTGGTTAAATTCTCGGTCATATATGCCAACTGAAACTAGTGCCGTCTCTTCGGTTTTAATTTCGGACCAATTTGCTGCTGTCAACGTTATATCCTCGGTTTTTTCTTCTACACTTACACCAAGAATGATGTTATTGACTAAAAAACGGGCTGCACCTATATATACTAGCATCTTGACTAGATGGTTGTTGACAATTCCTTCTTCACTAATAAGTTGTTATCCCGAGTATTAATTGAATCACATTTTGTAAGATCTCACTGAGATCTCGGTCCTGATTTCCTTTGATTTAACTTGCTATGGATAATTAACAGCACCCCAACTAAATTTCAATCAAGAATGCTTTTGGGTAATCTAAATTATCGTTCTGCAATTTAGTATTACAAAATAATTCAAAATTACACATCAATACTGTTTACCAATAGGAAAAACAGGACACAATATACTTACAGAACCACAGTCACGTCAACAACAAACGTGGTAAATTCAATCACAAAAAGGCACTTTCAAACAAAGTTTAAATAAAGTCAAAGTTGTTTAAATGTACAATAATATTAAAATTGTAATTAAAATAAAAAATAATATTTTCAAATATTTTGTTCCAACAATAGCATAGCAGCCAAAACATTGATAATAATAACAATTATCCTTTCCTCCATCGGGTCTTGCTTGGGCTAATTGACTCTCGGTTAACCAATTTTGGTTCCTTCTAACAGGAACTTCCTCTTTGACCTCCATGGCTTTCGCCCTAGCGACCGCTTCCATTACCGACTTCGGTCTGTTGTTTAAGAAATCATGTCGGATAACAGGGGACGCCATACCCCATGCTATCTGTAGTAACACCGCGTGATCTCGCTGTATCGTAGTTTCGTTAGCTAGCGCCTCGTTTGCAAGTCGTTCTATGTCGAATATAAACTGTACAATGTTCTCTGACGGCTTCTGTTTTCGCTTAAAAAATTCATCCATGCAGATGCTGATAGGTCGCGGGGGTACAAACAACAAATGTAGATTTTTCCAAGCAGCTGTCTCGTCCGTTTCGTTATCTAACACGTGGCTACGGATGACCAGTTCATTAGCTTTTCCTTGAAATAGACATGCTAATGTTTGGCATCGTGTTTCATGAGGAATCTGCTGTAGATAATGTTTGACCATTGTTTCCCACAGCAGGAAATCATCCCCGAGTACGAACTTGTCGGGTGGCGTCGCTGTAAGTGCTGGTGTAATTCGTAGTGCACTCCTATAAATTATGGATTCGAGGATTTCCATAACTAGATTCCCGATTCGAGTCCATACCAAAAACTTTGTTCATTTGTTTTGACCATTGTGGTGAGAAACGAATAATATATATATATATATATATTGCTCACCTACAAATTTTCCTGGTTTATTAAAACAGGATTATATTATTTTAAAAAATGCATATCATTGGTATCAAAATCTGCAGGATTTAAACATTCGATCTTATTGAATAATATTGTTGATAAACATTTTAAATCCTGTATACAATTAGCATCAAGGATTGAAAATAATAACAATCACCCGCTACATGCAGCTTTTAACAATTCTAAAGCTTCTGGAAAAACAAGAAGAAATTACCTGCAGATGAGCCAAAATTAATCAATACAAAAATTCATGTCTGCCTTACTTATCCAGAATCAAACAAAATTGAACAACTAAGATACCTACCAAAGTGGGAATTGTTCCACCCACGCATTTATTTGAACTAATTTGGACATCTCACAGTATAATGTAACAAGTGTGCCTTATAATGACTCACTCAATGTATAGTAATTTTAAATTATTATTTTTTAAAATCACATGCATACTATATTGACTATATTTATATTCATTAACATATGACATTCTATTTCATTTTTGATCCCATTATTTGTACTACTACTTTTTTGATTTTTTTTAATCTTATGTATTTTACGCTGAATGTATCTCTAGTAAGATATTAAAGCTTAACACACACACACACACACATATATATATATATATATATATATATATATATATTGAGGATCACTTGTCTGGAGATTAGTAGGATTGTAAGAATGTCTTCTAATGCCCAGTAATTCGTTATCTCGAAGATATCAATGTCTGACTAACCTGAAATGAGGAAATTATCAATTAGTCATAATGATACAAGCTCCCAGTAAATCGGGCGATGAAAAAAACACAAGTCGGGATACCACGTGTATATTTAACGGAAACAATACAAAAAGAAATATTCAATTCGCGCCATACATGCATATTATCAGTTCACTTAAACAACCGTATAACAAAGTGATTTCAACTTCTTCTCTGCTGATGGCATTTGTCGTCAGGATGTCTGTAATTATAAAGAACAATAATGATATATTAGGTCACATTATTAAGTCATTACTAATATTAACGTTATTTTCTAACAATATTTGTCGTCAGGATGTCTGTAATTATAAAGAACAATAATGATATATTAGGTCACATTATTAAGTCATTACTAATATTAACGTTATTTTCTAACTATATATATATATATATATATATTAAAAAGATAAGTTGCCTCCCCTTACTTTTATCCATCCTTCTTTTTTAACTGGATTTGCAACCAATTACAGTAATTAAGTATTTTATTTTTGTAATTATCAAACATTTCTTAAGTTAACAAGGTATTTTGTTACATATTTATTGCATTAATTAAAAAAGTTAGATTTTAATAAGATAACCAACTACCAGTTAATGTATTTGCTATCGTTATTCTAAATGTCTGACTAGACAAAACGTACCACACAATACTCTGTTTAATCAAAACCTATTTTTACCATATATATAAGCCAACAAACGAAATTTTAATGTTACAACATTCCACACATCAAACAATGTTATTAGCTTTGGTTTTAACAAAATAACTGCCAATATAGCATAAAAATTTATACAAATATATTTCAATTCATAAACTCTGATATTTTTACTATTAATGCTGCGATCTCGCCTTCACCATTATTCATCCTGTTTGTTTTTATAAACTATTTACCTTATCTTATAATGATCTAATAACTTAAGTACAAAATCATTTTTCAATCAACTGGAACACATTCCCCTGTTAAAGATTTCAAGCTAATTAGTAATTACTTGTATTCTCCCTTGAACAGGTATTAACCAACATGTCAGAGAATCCACTCGTTTTTGCCGTGTAATTATACATCCAACTTTTTACAAAAAACGGGAAACGCAAGATTATTTCTTCCAAAAATGCACATAATTGTTTGAAAATGACTTTATTTTAGTATTCCAATATAATACTCTTACGTCTCGACAATCCAAAAACTACGCTCAATTGGTTTCCTTCTACGCTTAATCACAAAGGAGCGAGTAATTTAGTATTTAAACTACTTAAATCCTCTAGCCTAGGCTTCGATAATATTTATCCCTTGATTTTAAAAGAATGTTGCAATGTACTGGCCAAACTATAAATCCATTTATTTAATCATTATTAAATCTTGGAAGCTTTCCTCTATTTGGAACTGTACCCATTCATTCATTCGTTTTGGTTGATGACGTGGTCACCTCCTCATTAGTTCCCATATTTATACGACATATAAACAATCGATTCCGATGACTTGATAAGTGTAACAAACGTGGAAAAATAACAAAGTTTCTTGGCTTGTAGACGGCATCTGTGTGACGTCGCCATTGTTCGCAAAGATTGACGGGACCGCCTGATTTTTGTAAGGGTTATCTCTCTTAGCCCAAGAACTACATATGGTGTACGTATACCTTTTAAGTATCTTGGGTGTATGTTCACACCCACCCGCCGTAGCGGAAGCCCAGTTATACCGCTATGTACTCGGACCCTGCTGTTATTAATCTAGATGCCTATAGGCACCTTGTCCAGAATGCCACACGTGGAAGACGAACAGTAAGGAATATCACCATCATTGGAAATTAAGACTTTATAAGCATTACTCAAATCCTCAGGATAATTAGCATCCCCATTAGCTGGTTCTAAATTCCTGCTTCTTTGTTATAAGCCTATAAGTGGTTTGTTAGTTTGTAGTAAAACTCTTCAAATGATTAAGCTGTATCGAACATAATCTCTTACTCATGGTAAAATATGTTTTTCCCAAACATTCCTGTTAACCACCTCTTATTTACTAACTCAATAACTTTTCCTTTAGAGTTAAAACTGCAAGTAGACACAATTTTTTACTTTTTTAAACTTTCAACTCCTTAATTCTCTTTAAACTAACTAAAATGAGCATTATATTCTTTTTATAAGACTGGATAGATAATTTCTTCACAAATCAATCCTTTAAAGTTAAATCAGGAAATACAATTCTAGACACTTTTAAGAATGTTTTGGGATCCTCCAGGATTTAGTCCTAGATACACTACTTTTTCCAATTTCGTTAGTGACATACTGTTATGTACTAAATCTAACGTCCCCAATAAAGCAGATAATTTAAAAAATCCATCTACAATTCAGACTGATATTAATAGTATCTTTAACTAGTCAGTACAACACGCTCTTCCTCTCAATCCCAATATCATCACCTTCCTTTTGGTAAAGCCTCTTCCAATAAATTTTACATTTCGGCTACAAACATCGTTCTTATCCCCCCAACTAGCCTCAATTAAAAATCCTGGAGTCATGTTTTCTTTCTCTCTTCTTTAATGAACATCATTCCCGAGCTGTTAAAAATGCTTTGTTTTGATTCAGATTTTTAAAAAACCTTGTTTGATTTTAGATCTTTTATCAAATTTCAGCTTATCTAAAATACTGCCCTGTATCTAACCTAATTAAATCGTTCATAAACTTGCATAAATACATTTGCTGTTCGGATGAACACATTTCTACTGAATTCTAACATGTAAAAAAATTATAAAAACTTTTCAAACTAACATTTTTTAACTAAATAATAAGAATTTTTAAAACATTACGAAATAAAAATCTTTAAAATTTCAAAATTATTTTGAATAAGTGCACTACTTATGAGTAAGTCGAAAACAATTACAACTTACAAACACAATGTTCAAACATTTTAGATATTAACTTTACAATCAATAAAAAAATAACTGAAAATTAAAATAAATAATCCCTATTTTACGTTTATTTAATTAAATAAAACATATGTTAACATTCAAATAATTCTTACTCGCGAGGTGAGGCGCGTCACGCTACACGTCCATTAGACCGTTATTCATCTTTTTTTGAAGATTATTGCAATGTAATACATAACTTGTCGCTATTATTGCTTTTGTGTTTATTATTTTTGCTCGTTTTCTATAATTGTTAACTTCCACTATGTACCTTGATTGTCCTAATCAAAAAATTTTTGTGACTAATCCCCTTTCACTTTACCATGCATTTCAGTTGAGAACCGAGTACTAAAAGCCGTTTTGGTATACTTAACTTGTGTACAGTCCTCAAATGGTAGCTTACAATACATAACAAAATCATTAGCAAGTTGAAGACAGAGTCACCTTTTCGTTAATTCAAAATTTGAATAGATTCTCGAATTCCTATACGAAAATGTTGTCGGATGCGAATTGAACTTGGAAAGATAAATGAAGTTTCTCGGCTAGAAGGCTCTTCCTTGCGACGACGCTAGTGTTCATAGGAATTGACGAGGCGACCTTCTTTAGGGTTACATGCGATAAATGGATACCAGTAAAAGCCCAGTTCTACTACTATATCTAGTCCAGGACGCACATGGAGGAACAGTCGAGGATATCTCCATTATTAGACATCCCATCGTAGCCCAATGGTTAAAGGCACTGGTCTGACACTGAATAGGGCGCGATTTCAAGTTCATCTGTTGATGATTCCAAATAAGGATTGAACAGATATAGTGCTCTCGGTTGACTAAAAACCAAGTGGATATATTATTTAAGTGAATCTGGCAATTCTAATTAAATAAAACTAACCAAAGTATGTTTGGATACCCATAGGTACACGGAATATACTTGCAGAATGTAATTAAATTTCCTTGCCATTAACGAGAATAGATGAATGTATTAACACCAGTAAGGCAAACAGTACAAGGAGTAGCATCGCAAGTCACATTCCATCTTGTTTGAGCTTAACTGCTTCAGTCTAGTTGGGTATAATCTAATCTCAACCTTGTTCACAACTAGATTTCAATGCTAAATGTCCCACCTGTCACTTACCAAAACGCTAAGTTGAAATCCATCCCTTTTGAATAACTTATTATTTCAATTTTATTAAATTATATTTAACTAACAATCAACAACTCATCACATCATTTATCCAAATAAATTCTCAGAACTTCCAACACTTCTAAAACCTGTCAATCATACATACCAAACATAACAGGTTAAAAAGAAATTAACCGTAAATTAAAAACCAACGTTAATCATAAAATGTCATTTTAAATTACAATGTTAAAGATACAACACTTTCGTAAAACTAAATAATTGAATAATGAATTATACAAATATAAATAGAATGATTGTTTATTGCTTTTCTTGTTTTTCCGATTCCGAAGTGTTTGTGGGTGAATCAGATGAAGAGGAGTTTTGATCGTTTGCCATCTACAAATAAACTTTTAAGAAAAGATAAGACCTACCTTGCGATAAGCAATTTCAAATAACTTCAAGGAAGCTTGTTGGAGCTCATTTGTAGCCTCTCGAATAGTTTCAGCCGTTTCGTTTTCTTTGTTAGTCAAACGAGTTCTAAGTTTCTCAACCAAAACAGCTAACTTATCCCTCTAAAATATACAAATAAATATTGTCAATTTTTTATTAAAAGAATTAAGAACTCAAAACAAGTATATATACTTACTTCGTCTTGTGGTAACTGATCTTTGTATTCGTTTACTTTTGACTCAGTATCATGAACAATGCCTTCACCATGATTAATGGCTTCAACCAATTCGCGTCTTTTTATGTCCTCTTGGGCATATTGTTCGGCATTACGCACCATGTTTTCAATTTCGTCTTTGCTAAGTCCACCACCTGAACGAATAACTATTTGTTGTTCTTTGCCAGTGCCCTTATCACGTGCAGTAACATGAACGATACCGTTTGCATCAATATCAAAAATAACTTCAATCTGCGGGACACCTCGTGGAGCAGGAGGAATTCCAACCTATGTTTAATGAACAAACGAAACATTAGTCCATAATAAATAATTTCAATATGTATTCAAATGATCAATTAATTCAAACTAAACGTACCAATGAAAACTGTCCAAGTAGTTTGTTGTCCGAAGCCATTTCACGTTCGCCTTGATGCACTTTAATTTCAACTTGCGTTTGACCATCTGCTGCTGTAGAAAATACTTGAGATTTCTTTGTTGGAATAGTCGTATTTCGATTAATTAATTTGGTCATAACTCCACCAAGAGTTTCAATGCCAAGTGACAAAGGAGTTACATCCAAAAGTAAAACGTCTGTAACATCACCAGCCAATACTCCACCCTTAAAACTTATTTGAATAAAAAATAATTTACCTGTATAGCGGCACCCATGGCAACAGCTTCATCGGGATTCACGCTGCGACTTGGAGTTCGACCAAAAACCTTTTCAACAGTTTCTTGCACCTAAACATATTAATCAAAGTTTATACTAACCTTGGGCATTCTTGTCATTCCACCAACCAAAATTACATCTCCCAAGTCAGATGCATTAATGTCTGCATCCTTGATGGCTTTTTTGCATGGGTCAATAGTACGCTTGATCAAAGGTTCGACCAAGGATTCCAATTTTGATCTTGTAAGTTTTAAATGCATGTGTTTAGGACCAGAACTATCCATAGTTAGATAGGGTAAATTGATATCTGTTTGTAATGAAGATGATAATTCAATCTTGGCTTTCTCTGCTGATTCCTTGACTCGTTGTAAAGCCATAGGATCCTTAGTTACATCAATACCTTGCTTTTTAAGAGAAATAAGTACAGAAAATAACTTACATCACGTTGAAACTCTTTAACTAAATAATTTAACAACAGGTTGTCAAAATCTTCTCCACCCAAAAAGGTATCACCATTAGTTGATTTAACTTCAAAAACACCTTTCTGAATTTCCAAAATTGAAATATCGAATGTTCCACCACCTAAATCATATACAGCAATTCTACAAAAATAGTAATTAAAAAACATTACGTCTTGTCATCAGTTCTATCAAGACCATAAGCCAAAGCAGCAGCAGTTGGTTCATTAATAACACGCAACACTTCCATTCCCGCAATTTTACCGGCATCTTTGGTAGCCTAACACGTTTAACAAAATTATATACTTACTTGACGCTGAGAATCATTGAAATAAGCAGGAACAGTAATGACAACATTTTTAACTTTATTACCAAGATAACTTTCTAAATCGAATTAAAAATAGCAACAAAACATACCAGCAGTTTCTTTCATTTTTATAAGTACAAATGCACCAATTTGACTTGGAGAATAGGCCTTTCCATGAGCTTCGACCCATGCGTCACCATTGGAAGCCTTTATAATTTTAAATGCAGAATTTTTAATATCTTTTTGAACTTCGCTGTCTGTAAATTGTCGTCCAATCAATCGCTTTGTTGCAGAAAATGTGTTTTTCGAATTGGTAACCGCTTGTCTTTTTGCTGGTGCACCGACCAACCGTTCTCCATCTGCAGTAAATGCCACAACTGAGGGTGTTGTTCGACAGCCTTCTGAATTTTCTAAAATTTTTGGAGCTTTTCCTTCCATAACAGACACACATGAGTTGGTAGTACCCAGATCTATACCTATTACTTGGCCTTTAGGGCCTGAAGAATAAGGTGCAAGCAAAGGTCTAAATAAAAAAGACTAAAAATAAATAATAAAATTAAAAATGATTACCTTTGAAAGCTTAGTGAACGGCAATAATCGAGACATTGTGGAAAGCAACAATCACGGATGCACGCTATTAGACGAGTTAAATTACGCGCTAGAAATAGTTAGAACACAAACGAATACTAAAAACAATAAATTAATTGAATAAATTACTAAGACATAATAAAAAATATTTAAAATTATTAAAATTGTATTTAAACATATATTAAAATTTATATAAAATTATTTTTAATATTTGTCAGCAAAAAATACTCATTCTACAATAACTGTTTAGCGTCAACAATGAATAACTATTATTATTTATACTATTACTATGATCATGTAGTCCAATATTTGAGAATTACTTAGATTTATCTTTAATTAATATGGCATTAAAATGACCAATCAAGATTTTGTCGTCTCTTCTTAGAACATTATCCGACAAATTTTGTAGAAGATATGTAAAATCTCATTGAAATCTCAGGATTCAGGATTTTTCACGAGTTGAGTAGGCCAAAACACCTTTTAGTACTCGGTTCTCAAATTGTCTTAAATTTTCAGGAGGAAAAATGAAATGGATGGTGAGGTAAAGGGGGATTAGTCACAGAAAAAAATTTAAAATCAAGGTAGATAGTGGAAGTTAACAAATATGGAAAACGAGCAAAAATTATAAATATGCAAAAATAATAATAAAACAAGTTACGTATTACAATGCAAAAACACTGCAATAATCATCAAAAAAGAAGATAGGAGAAAAGGATGAATAACGCTCCAATGGACGTGTAGCGTGACGCGCGCCTTACCTCGACTTTGAGTTCCTTTGATTTAGCTTGATAGCGATATTTATCAACACCCCAGGTCAATTTTAATCAAAAGAGCTTTTATATAATCTAAAATATTAAGCTGCAATTTATTATTATAAAATAATTCAAATTTACATACCAATACTATATATTAAAGGAAAAAACAGGAAGCAATAATACTCACAGAATCACAGAACTACAGTCACGTCAAAAAAAAACGTAATAAATTTAAATACAAAAAAGCACTTTTAAAATAAGTTTACACAGTCAAATTGTCTTAATAAATAATAATATAAACATTGTAATTGGAATAAATAATAATTATTATTATATATTTTTTATCCCAACACTGCCCCCACTACTAGTTAAATATCTATCACCTCAGCACGTACTGGGCTTTTTTAAGATCTGGATCCGTATTAAAAACTCACTGCTCTCTACATTAAACTTTTTAAAGATTTGTCGCAAGGCAAACAACCTAAGCCCCTAAGTCCTATAGAAGATTTTCCTAAGAGTTTGTTACATTTCTCAAAAGTCTCAATAGTTAGATTAACACTCTTAAAGCTTAATATAAACAATCAGGATTTTCTTCATTCGCCTTGAGGTTTAACATTTATTGTAGTAGGACATTAACTAAAAGAAAACTCACCATTACCGTTAACTCTATTACCTTTAAAGTGGTATACACAAACGCATTAAACCTAAGGAATGAATTAACAGAAATTAAGTTTTCGAAAAGCCCCACATTATTTGGGTTATGGAAACCTGATTTCCTGAGAATATATTATATAGTAAAATCAACATCTCTAGGTATAATATTATTAGAAAAAATTCCAAAAAAGATAAGCGTAGAGACTACATTTTTTACATTAAAGATTCCATATATTTAAACCTGGGACATCTGATTTTCTAGGAAGGTATGATTTTTTGCATTTATAAATTTTTTTGGCTTCTGAGAAGCTAACTTTTTTCTATTTTTTATAGACTAGCTCAAATATCTATTTTTTTTGGAAAAAAACAATCATTCCGTCTCGTCTTTCTCTATTTATTTCTTGTTTCCGGCTTTTAAATTACAGCTGCAAAACCCGCCACCCTTATCAGATTTTTGAAAGATCAATATTAGTGTACTACGAGTTTTTTTTAATGTCAACTGGGATTTAGTAGATTTCAAAAATGTAAATTGTTTTTATATCCACATAATAGCAATTATTAATTACAGTATTAGATTGATCGTCCCCTCCAAATCACCAGCACTTATAAACATATATTTTCTAGCCAAGTTAAGTATCTAATCCATAAAAGAAATATATCACATTTTAAGTCGAAAACAACGAAACTGCCCCGTTTTTATTACAATTACGTTAATATTCATAATTAAGTTTTAACTGCTATTAAGACTTAAAAATAAAAAAAACTTAACAATTTACTCAATAGAGCAAAGAATGACAAAAATATATATTTAATTTTCTTAAAAGAAAGCGTTTATCTAAATGCGTTCTACATTATATTAATGACTGCAATGGTTTACTAGTATCAATTGAGCAAACGTGTGACTCATTTAAGGAATATTTAAGTCCGCTTTTGCAATAGTGGCATTGTTGTTACCTGCTCATGTAAGTATGGGAAACCTTAGAATCACCAAGGATATAATCTTTAAACAGTTTAACCACTTAAAATCTACTTTATGAGGGTCTGACGGTATCTACCTTAGAGTTCTAAGAGAATGTGCTAATATATTGGTACCGGTATTTACCAATTTATTCAATTTGTCAATTATCAGAGATCTGGAAATTAGCATACATAAGGCTAATTTACAAAGCAAACAGAAGATACCGTCCTAAAAACTATAAGCTAATTAGCACATTCTCAACACCTAGCAAAGTTTTAGAAAGACTAGTTCAAGAGCATTCAATAGATATTAACAACATCAATAGACAATTAAGAATAAGCTTTTTTAAAAGATGGACAAGTGCAAGCATATGTCATTTGGACGGTTCTTGGGGCGAATATTTAAAATTTGTAATAACAAACTTATTATTACCGTGAAAGAGGTTAAAGACTTAGGTATTATCTTTGCTTTTATTGGTTTTCACACAACATTACACAAAAGCAACCCAAAAATGTTTTAGTTTAATTAAGTTTTTTTACATGCAATTTAGGTAAAATTTGAATAAATTGTCCTTGTCTGCTATTCATATTGTATATAAGACCACATCTGTAATATTGTATCCAGGTAACTGTTCCATTTCTAAAAACTGATGTTAATCAATTAGAAAGAGTCCAAAAAACACTAACCAAACTTTTACACAAGTTTTGACTTAAATTGTACCTAAAGCGTTTAAGGACATTAAAGCTTTCCCATTAGGAGATAGACGACTCCAAGGTGACTTAATTTTAATTTATCAGCTGTTTAAAACAAATTACATCTCCCATTTTTTATGTAGATTACAGCAACCTAAGGAGACATTGCCCCAAGATTTATAAACTTAGAGCACTTACACGTATCAGATAACATTATTTTACGCATAGATTCATTATAGAATGAAATAAACTTTAAAGTTACATGGTTAATTCTAAGTGGGTAGAGTCATTAAAAAAAAATAATCATCAGTTATTATTTACTTCTTTCATTTAATATTTTTACTTATTTTTATTTTATTTATTTATTTTATTTATTTATATTTTATTTATTATTTTGTTTGCCCTTTATATAATTTATTATTGCCTTATTCTAGATTCTTCCCCTTCTCTTTATTTTCCTCAATGTTAAAACTTCAGATACATTAAAAACGGAGGATTGAATGAATAAATTCCTATACAACCCATGTACCTTCGTGATTTTGAAAATATTATTTTGATTCAACTTAGTAGCTTTAGTAAAAATATAAACTTGTACATTTGTTACTTTTGCAAACTCGGTAATAAATCTGGCCGAAATGATACGATTGCTTACAGGCTTCCATCCAATAATAGCTACAGCAGAATTTTTATTCAACATAATACCAACTCTATGAATATGATAGTCTTTATGTTCAGAACAAGACAATTTGAGAATTAAGTACCAAAAAGCGTTTTGGTTTACTTAACTTGTAAAAAATCTTGAAATTCTGAAATCAGATAATGTATCCAAAGGTTATTGAATATTGTGCCCAGGTCACTGCCCCTATTCTTACGTCTGACATCAAGAATCTACAAAAAGTCCAAAGGACTGCCTCAAGATTGCCAAGGTCGTACAGAAATATGCCTTATCAACAAAGACTTCATTCCCTTAAGTTGTTTCCTTTAGTTGATAGGCGGCTCCGGGGTGATCTTATTCTGGTGCATCAACTTATTTCTTCTGGAACCTTTAGTCCCTTCTTTAACCTTGCCTGTAATTCATTCAGAGGGCACAATTTGAAACTAAACAAACTCAGGGCTTCCACGAGGTTAAGGTTACGGCACTTTTCTCACAGAGTCATTAATCATTGGAACCGTCTCTCTACTGAAATCGTCAATGCTCAATCTACTCAATCGTTTAAGCGTCTATATGACAACCAAACTTTAACTTATTTCCGGTATTCCACTGTTTTTTAGAGAATTTTTAAATATATTTTTTTTATTAATATTCTATTTTCTCTTTATGATATGTTGATACCATTTGAACCGAGGATCAAAAGGAGTCTGACTCCTAATCATCTCGTGAATCATCCTGTATCCTGTATACCCAATTGACATCCTAAAGATATACTGTATAACATAATATAAAAATAATAAATTAATAGATATATTATATTTATAATAAAATATTATAATCTAGTTTATTTATGTGTTACATATTCAAGGTTTTGTTTTTATAACTGTTGGTGTTTGAATGCAGTACTCATATTAACTTTATAATTAGCAAACAGATAACATTTACGCCACCTTTATGTTTGGTGAAATAATTCCAGGTTCATTAATCCTTGAAGATGGAACATCTCTTGAAGGTATTTTGTTTGGGAGTTGTAATGCTAAATCTGGAGAGGTTGTGTTTCAAACAGGAATGGTTGGATACGTAGAATCATTATCCGACCCATCATACCATTCTCAGTTACTTATTTTAACTTATCCATCTATAGGTAAATAGTGTTGGTAAATAATTTTTAGGAAATTATGGTGTACCATCTTTGGATTGTGATGAAAATGGAATTTTGAAATGGTTTGAATCTTCTCAAATACATGCTAAAGGATTAATTGTTTCCGAAATTTGTGATGAATTTTCTCATTTTGCAGCTACAAAGTCTCTTAATGATTGGTTAATTCACAATAATGTTACATGTATTAGCAACATTGATACTAGATTGCTAACACTTAAATTACGTCAACATGGTAAATCAATTTATTGTTAATTATATAAGGTACTATTTTGGGTAAAATTGTTCCACATTCGGTAAATCCTTTATCAATTGATTGGTTTGATTTATCAAAACACGATCTTGTTAGCAAAGTCAGCATTGAAAATTCTTTAACGTTGAATAGTCAAGGAGATAAACATATAGCTGTTTTGGATTGTGGGATGAAGCTAAATCAATTACGGTGTTTTATTAAAAGAGGCGTTAAAGTGAGTACTTATTAAATGTTTATTTTTAAGTTTTTATTATATATTTAATTATTATTAAAAATGTTTTATTTATAATTAAAAGGGTTGTTTGTATTTTTTCTTGTAATGCGTCGTTACTTAAAGTTATAACAATTAATAATGAAAATTAATATTTTGAAAATAAATTTGGTAATTTTACTTATTTAAAATATTAATGTTTGATATTGATTGTACAATTGCAATAATAATGGTTTAATATTGGTTACGCTTTATGCTGTTAATTATTATTTTGATAACTTGCTAATGATTTTGATAGCGGTATTCCTATTTTTATATATCTATGTAGTACATTCTGGATTCAATCTAACATGTATTAGGGACCGAATGCACAGCGATATAACTGAGTTTTTGTTTTGGCAGATAGATACAAGTTTCGACTAGGATATTTGAAAGGTATTTTAAAGTGCATATACTATATATAGTACTTGTGTTAAGAGAGACTTCTATAAAATGTTAAGCAACCTAGTCAAGGTTTAAAATAGTGGTGGCGTTACAAGAATACGGTATGTTAGTTAAGAATGTTTATTATTTTCCTACGTTTGTTATATATATATATATATAATTATATAGTAGACAAGGGATAAGTTGTGGATTATTTTTGAACCAGTTATGTTTTTATGTTTTGATTGCACATGGTTTAGTTAGTTTGGGAACGTGGGTAATAATCAGTGTTCTTAGTTTTATTTACTGTATTTACATAAATTTATGGTATGAATTTAATGATTTATGATTGTTTAAACAATTTATTTGGGTTTAGTGAACTAATGAAACAAAATTATTAATTTTTTGAAATTGTATTTAAATTACCTGAAATCTAATTTTTATTTTGGATTTTCTTAAGGTGACAATTTTACCGTCATCACATAATCTTTCTAGCGACAAACAAAACTACGATGCATTATTTGTGAGTAATGGTCCAGGGGATCCAGCTAGATGTGATTTCATTGTGAAACAAATCCAGTTTTGGATGTCAAACAAAAAACCTTTATTTGGTATTTGTTTGGGTCATCAGTTGGTTGCTCGGGCTTGTGGATTAAAAACGTACAAAATGAAATACGGAAATCGGGGTCAGAATCAACCCTGTGTTCACTTAAAGTCGGGTCGTTGTTTTATGACTTCTCAAGTATGTTTGTTTTGGGATTTGTTTTAATTTTTTAAAAGCATATGTCTACATTGTAGAAACGTTTTTGATATTGTTTTTTAAATGATATTTTAAGAAAATTATTGTTTAAATAATAAATAAGTAATTGTTTTTAAATTTTATTATTTGGCCGTTTGAATCTTAAATTAGCATTGGTTTTCTAGATATTGATAGCTATTGGATATAAAGTGAATTGTAGAACTACTTATATATTCGATGTTTTGAGTATTTTGTTTGCAAATGCATTGATTTGAATTAAAATGTATGATTAGTGGATATAATAGTAAATGTAAAAAATATTTTGTTGTGGAGTTTATTTATATTGAATTCTCCCAGTTTATTGCTTACTTTAAAGGGTAAATTTATTAGTGGATTTGGTGGGAAAGTGTTGATAAAATGTTGGATTTTTTATTTATTTAAATTTAACTTAAATTTTAAATTAGAATCATGGTTATGCAGTGGACTTGGAGGGACTATCTGAAGGCTGGTATGAATTATTTAGAAACGCTAACGACCAGTCTAATGAAGGTTTGGCACATGAAAAATTTCCATGGATGTCCGTACAATTTCATCCTGAACATATGGCAGGTCCTCAGGAAACGGAATTCCTATTTGATATTTTTGTAAATTATGTAAGTTCTTATTATTGTTAATAAGTTAGTAAACACATAGGTTGTATTATGTTTATTTAATCAAATTTATAATATATATTTACATCATTAAGATAAGGTCACCTGGAGGTCAAACTTTGAGTGATTATTTGACTAGCTTTATGCATTATGAACAAGAGCCATTTGAACGATCACTTTCACTGGACTTAAATCGACCGCACAAAGTACTACTTTTAGGTTCGGGCGGACTTTCAATTGGACAAGCAGGTGAATTCGATTATTCTGGAAGTCAAGCTTTGAAGGCTTTGCGCGAAGAGGGCATCCAAACACTGTTGATTAATCCAAACATAGCTACGGTTCAAACAACTGAAGGAATGGCTGATAAAGTAGGTGCTTGTACCAAATATTCAGTTTTAATTATTATAATGCATTGATAATTTGGTGTATTTATTTAGCTGCTGTTTAAAGCAGGTTTTTTGTATTGTTTTCGTGTATAGAACTTATCAGATGCTTTAGATGTTTTTATGTTTTAATACTACAAATAAAAAACTATTGAATGTGATATAATTGGAGTGGTTTCAATTGTAAGCCATTTCTAATTGAAATAGAGAGGTTGTGTAATATTAGATTATGATCAATTTTTACTACATCTAGGGATGTTTTGTTTTAGCAGAGTCGATGGTTCTATTAGCGTTTCCAATTTTGTCAGATTGTTCGTTGAACAGGATTTTATATACACAGTTGTATAATTGGGATTCTGGTTTGTTGGATAAGTACAAGTGTACATTCAAGATACTTAAAACGCACCTTCAGGTATTTGCTTACTTTAAGTTACTGTTGGGTTGAGTAGGATACTTTTAACAAAGAATCAAATGATTTTGTTACCTTTTGTGTAGAGTGACGATGTTATAAAAGTACCGTCTATTGATCAAATAAATTAATTATTTTTCTACGTTTGTTATGTATTCAAAGTTTTTTGCATATAAAACTGTCGACAATTCTTTGAAATGCTTTTTACATGCAGAAATAATGAAGATGTGACTATGTCACTAACCTATTTAAAATTTATTTAAATATGTTTACAACAACGTAATCATTTTAATGACATACAAGGACATCCAACTTTTGAGCTTTTCTGATTAGCGTATAAATTAAAAAAAATTATACTTCAATTTGATTTTTAAGAGGTTAACAAAATTGTAGTCATTTTGGCAGGAATTTACAGTGATGCAAATACTAACCAAACCCAAAGTTGATCGACTTTGATGATCAAACCGATGTTTTTGAAGTTATATCGGTATTATTTAGTTTAGAGCAAATCAAAATAAATCGATAAAAATTAATAAATGTTACACTTCTTTTGCAAAAAATTAGATATTTCTACTTCCCGTTGCTCCTGATGCCGTTGCTCGCATCATCAAAGCCGAACGCCCAGACGGTCTTCTAGTTTCGTTTGGCGGCCAAACTGGTCTAACCTGCGGTCTGGAACTTGTCAACTCCAAGGCATCGTTGTTGCTCGACAATTTTGCCTCGAGTACTGGCGAGGAAAGTGTGTTGGAAATGTACAACTGTCGGCTTCTGGGAACTCCAGCGTCGACCATTCAAATAACGGAAGATAGAGATTTATTTGCTCAAGCGATGCAGTCTATCGGAGAAAATGTTGCTCCCGCCAAAGCAGCTACAACAGTTGAAGTTAGTATATATTTTTATTCCAAGTTTATTGATCGAATGTTTGACGGGAAATATGATTTAACAAGTGGACATTGCAGCGAGGACACGCCAGTTGTGGGGGAATTCAATCGCATGTCTATTTGTCTGACGCTTTAGCTATTTTTGTCAGATACGAAACCAATAGTCTAAAATTTTCTAAACGTGAATTTTAATTTTGACCTCACTACATTGTTTAATGTTTTAATAATATTTTTGGAATTCGGCCATTTCCATAATGTAAATGCTGACATGTTAAAGTTCTATTTTACTTAGACGAATGTTTCAATTTATTTATATATTTGGCTTAAGTAACGGTGTTTATTTAAATTTTGTTAACAATATTTATTTTACAATTTGTTTTGGTATACATATTACCGGGTTGTTTAGATTAAGATACATTGCAACTTTATAGCCTCCATTGTTTATTTCGCATGTACTGTATAATTTGATTTATTCATATTGTAATGTAGATATGATTAAAATAGTTAGGAGTTTAGATTACCCTTTTTATAGATCCGGACAATACAGCATTATTACAGTTCATGTCTAACAAAAGCATGTAAAATAAACCACTAGTAATGTTACTTTTCTGCAATTTTTTTCTCAATCAATAAATCCAATTGAATGCTTCTTTACAAGGTATTGTTAATTCTGTTTGTGGTGGATTTGTTTCGTTGCTACAGTTCTAGTTTTTGTAACATTATTGTCTCTTGAAATTATACACATATCAGTAGTAGTAGTAGTAGTAGTAATTTTTACTACTTTACGCGAAATATCTTTTAGAAGTGGACATTTAAGCCAATGTGGGTCTGCATTTGGTGCCGGTGGTGGAGATCGAACTCCCATGCCAACCCAGGTACCTCTAGACTACCCCTGCATATATGTAACTAGCTAGTAACACAACCAGGAACCTCAATTTGTAGATCTTATTTAAGGGAATGTTTAATTTGTTGTGTTTTTAGATAAGACAAGTATGCATAGTCCTGTTGAGCTTGTATAAGCACAACTGAAACTGGGTAAGATGTAGGTTTGTTAACAATAGACAATCCGATTGCATATTTTTTTACAAGGATACATTCATGTTGATAAAAACAAGACACACTGTGAAAAAAGACACCATGATATAAATACCACTATATATATATATATATATATATATATATATATATATATATAATGATTCATTTTGGTTGGTGACATGGTCACCTCTTCATTATTTCCCATATTTATACGACATATAAACGATTGACTTCGATGGCTTGATAAGCGTAATATCAACGTGGAAGAATGACAAAGTTTCTTCGCTGGTAGACGGTATCCTTGTGACGTCGCCACTGTTCGCAAAGATTGACGAGACCGCCTGATTTTATGTAAGGGTTATCTCCCTTAACTCAAGGGCTACATATGGTATACGTATACCTTTAGATACCTTTTAAGTATCCTGGGTGTATGTTCGCACCCACCCGCCGTAGCAGAAGCCCAGTTATACCGCTGTGCACTTGGACCTTGCTGTTATTAGTCTAGATACCTAGGGGCATCTAGTCCAGGATGCACCACGCGGAGGACGAACACTCAGGAATATCACCATTATTGGAAATTGAGACTTTATAAGCATTACTCAAATCCTCAGGATTATTAGCATCCCTATATATAATGATGTGTAACATCTGAATTTATTATCAAATAACATTGAATAACTGGGAAAAATAATGTTTAATACTAACCGTCTTTTATATAATGAAAAAAATAAATAGATAGTCTACTGAAAAGTAACGACACTTTGGAATCCAACCATATGAATATGAGTGTTGGTAATGTAGTAGTACGGGTCAACTACTAATTAAGGTGGAACATGTGTATTGCATAATTATTGACTGAAAAAGAAAACCCGCTTGATGATGATAATGATGAAGATGGGGGGGATATGAATTGACGACTATTTCCAACATATTTAATTTAAAATGTAATTGCTAATTGTAATGTCGGAGGTTATCTAGCGGTACAGCGCTCGACTCGAACCTGGGTCAGCATGGATTGGATCTTCATCACCGGCACCCAATGTGGGCCTGTGTTTGGTTGTGCTAAAATGACCACTGCTGAAAGATATTTTCCACAAAACATTTAAAGTAGATAAAATAATTATTGATCAAATTTGACGTTTACTGCGGCATGAACGGTTTTAGAATGGACAATTGAAGATGGTAAAAGAAAGGTTGGAGTAGACGACAGAAAACTTGGCCAAGAATCATTCGGAAAGATCTAATTGAAAATAATGTTTTATGGGGGATCAAGCAAAACGTTTGAATAATCTTGTTGCCCCATACTCATTTTAAATTATGTTGTTGTTTTGTGCTATAACTGTGATCTTGTTGTTCACCTTGTGCTTATTTTTAAAGCAAAAATGCATGTTTATCGCTTGGTTGCATTCAGGCTACTATTCAAGCTGCCAATGAATTGGGCTATCCTGTCTTAGTCCGAGCAGCGTTTGCTCTTGGAGGCATGGGTTCGGGTTTTGCTCACAACGGTGCCGAATTGGAACAGTTGGCCACACGTGCGTTGGCTCAAACGACTCAAATTCTTATTGACAAATCGTTGTATGGATGGAAAGAAATCGAATACGAGGTATGCAATACGTTGACATATACACAATGGGGGAATTTGCCCATTGGTCGGTTGACAAATATGCCTTTTGTTTTCCTTTTTTCTAGATTTTGCGTGATGTATACGACAATTGCATTACCGTCTGCAACATGGAAAATCTAGATCCTGTCGGAATTCATACTGGAGAGTCAATCGTTGTTTCGCCCAGCCAAACGCTTACTAATGCCGAATATCACATGCTACGAACGGTTGCAATTAAGGTATGTTATTCAAATAGTACGTTTGTATGGGATAGATTATTGAATTCTAATATATATATGGGAATAGTTATCAGTATGTAGGAATGAATTTTGCAGCTATTTTGGAATTATACTTGGATGTTTAACTGTTTGAAAAGTTTTGAAATTTGTCTTTATTGTTAAACAGAAATGCGAATGTTTAAAAAAATTAATTTAATTGGCATTTGTTGTATGAATGTGGGGGAAAGATTATTTAGCACGTGAACTTTGAGGAAGCCAAACGAGCTTCTATTTAAAGATACTAGGAGTTGGCAGTGTCGTGTATCTACTTACCAAGTGGTTTTAAGAAAAATGTCAAACGTTGAAATTATTTATCTATTGATTGGTTATTTTTAACATTAGCTTCGATTAATTATTTCTATTCAAAGTAAATAAAATACAATTTTAAGTTTATTTAGTATATTGTAGTTCAAGGTTAGTAACATGGTCTTTGAAAAATAACAATAAAACTTAATTCTATTGAGCTGCAACAAAGAAGTGAAAGTATAATCTTGATGATAAGGTTGAATGAAAGTCGGAAGGAAACTTATTTTTTAATATGCAGGACTTTTAATGTTGCTCCATGGAGCTAAAGGGCTATGTAATAATAATAATAATAATAATAATAATAATAATAATAATAATAATAATAATAATAATAATAATAATAATAACAATAATAATAACAATAATAATAATAATAACAATAATAATAATAATAATAATAATAATAATAATAATAACAATAATAATAATAATAATAATAATAATAATAATAACAATAATAACAATAATAATAATAATAATAATAATAATAATAATAATAATAATAATAATAATAATAATAATAATAATAATAATAATAATAATAATAATAACAATAATAATAATAATAATAATAATAATAATAATAATAATAATAATAAAATAATAATAATAATAATAATAATAATAATAATAATAATAATAATAATAATAATAATAATAATAATAATAATAATAATAATAATAATAATAATAATAATAATAATAATAATAATAATAACAATAATAACAATAATAATAATAATAATAATAATAATAATAATAATAATAATAATAATAATAATAATAATAATAATAATAATAGTAATAATAACAATAATAATAATAATAATAATGACAATATATATTATACAAAACCCTTTTGCTTTAAGAATAAGCAATAAGACAACAATTACAGCAAAACAACAACAACAATAACAAAGTCTCGTTGGCATTAAATATTCTGCAAATCGAAGATTGCGCTTTCTTTCGGCTTTTACTCAACCTTGTCATCTGGTAACTTTGCCATTCAGAAACGTTGTTGTTTGTCGGAATGACGTCATCTTTCATTGTTTCCGCAGCAGTATAAATTTTTACAGAGGTCAGGTTGCCAACCTTGCGCTCAAACCCTCCTCCTTTATCCAGGCTTGGGACTGGCTAGATTGAATCATTTCTAATCCAAACTAGGCGGAGTTATAATAACAATAATAATAATAATAATAATAATAACATTAATAACAATAATAACAATAATAACAATAATAACAATAATAATAATAATAATAATAATAATAATAATAATAATAATAATAATAATAATAATAATAATAATAATAATAATAATAATAATAATAATATCCATAATAATAATAATATCCATAATAATAATAATATTAATAATAATAATAGGCCCACATGATTAATCAGAATATAAAACCCACCTCGGGAAAAACAAAGAAAAAGAATCCAATAGGTGCATTGTTCTATTGAAAGGGTATTGTTTGACTTTGAAAATGTTGAAAGTTGTAAGATGAGATCAAATTCCTTTTACATTTCATTTTTTCTAGCTCTTAATAAGTTTTATTTTGGTTATTGACGTGGTCACCTTTTTATTATTTCCCATATTTATACAGCATAGCAAATGATGGAATTCGACGGCTTGATAACGGTAACAAATGTAGAAGAATAACAAAGTTTTTTGGCTGGTAGACGGCATCTTTTTGACTTTGTTCCTGTTCGCAAAGATTGACAAGGCCGCCAGATTTTTTGTCAGGGTTATCTCCCTTAGCCCAACGGCTACATAATTGTACGTATAACTTAAGAAACCTTTTAACTACTCTGGGTGTATGCTTGCACCCACCGGCTAAAGCGGGAACCCAGTTATACCGCTGGGCATTCGATCCTTGCCGTTGTTAATCTAGATGCTTCTCAGCAGCTAGTCCAGGATGCATCACGTGGAGGAGGAACAGTCAGGCATATCATCGTCATTGGAAATTGAGACATTATAAGCATTTCTCAACTTCACTTGCAGTCCTTAATAAAATCAATACTTAAGTAGTGCTGCATAAATAAATATACAAGTTTAAATTATTTTCAAAAAAATCCTGTAATTACAGAACAGTGTATGTGTAAGTAGAGATATACATTTATATCCTGTTTCTTTTCTAACAAATGCAGATAAATTATTCATTTTATGACACTCATTCCATTTAACATTGCAGTTTATAAGGACCCTATAACATATTATTAATTGCTATATTGCGCTATAATTAAGAGAAAATACAATTTAGAATCGTTATTATATATTTTGTTAACGATAAGGCACTATTTTATTATTAAGTATTGATCAAGAAACGTTCCTTCGATCGATTTTTCATAAAAAATATATTTTACACTTTTGGCTACTTTCTTATTGTCAGTAGTTAGAATTGCCCATATTCCATTATCTAACATTATCTCACTCGATCAAAAAATGTGGGTTATACATTTAAAAAAATTCCATCCTTTTGGTATTCTACACGACTTCATTCTAATTGGCTTAATTTTATGGAAACAATTAAAAAAAAATCCTATTGGTGCATTCTTCTATCAAAAGGAGATTTCTTGACCTTGAAAATGTATATAAGGTGGAAAAATCAATATCTAGCTAGTATTATACGATTTGTATTGAGTCATTGTGTAAATTTGGTCACACATTTAGAAACTTTTCTGTCCCCACCTTACGAGTGATCACACACTCACAAAAGGTTATCTGACTCTTCGCAACTTTTTTCCATGGTTGGTTTTATCATCTACCAATTTTAGGATGTACAAAGGAACCATCCGTGCTATACCATTATATTGATCTCTGTGTCGCCTATTGGCATCTACATTAATTTTTTTCCCATTTCAGGTTGCCCGATTTTTGCACGTTGTCGGCGAATGCAACATTCAATTTGCTTTGGATCCCAATTCCTTGCAATATTACATAATCGAAGTCAATGCTCGTCTGTCGCGGAGTTCGGCGTTGGCTAGCAAGGCCACCGGTTATCCCATCGCCTACATTGCTGCTAAACTCAGTTTGGGCATGAGTTTGCTGGAATTGAAAAACGTTGTTACGGGCAATCTTACGACGGCGTGTTTCGAACCGAGTTTGGACTATTGTGTTGTCAAAGTTCCTCGATGGGATTTGAGCAAATTTACGCGAGTATGTTTGTGAGACGTGGTTTTACGCTTTCGGTGTCTTTTTCAAAATAGCCAACGTGTTTATTGTGGGGGATTTTAAGGATGATAATAACAATAATAATAATAATAATAATAATAATAATAATAATAATAATAATAATAATAATAATAATAATAATAATAATAATAATAATAATAATAATAATAATAATAATAATAATAATAATAATAATAATAATAATAATAATAATAATAATAATAATAATAATAATAATAATAATAATAATAATAATAATAATAATAATGATAATAATAATAATAATAATAATAATAATAATAATAATAATAATCATAATACTACTACTACTACTACTACTACTACTACTACTACTACTACTACTACTACTACTAATAATAATAATAATAATGATAATAATAATAATAATAATAATAATAATAATAATAATAATAATAATAATAATAATAATAATAATAATAATAATAATAATAATAATAATAATAATAATAATAATAATAATAATAATAATAATAATAATAATAATAATAATAATAATAATAATAATAATAATAATAATAATAATAATAATAATAATAATAATAATAATAATAATAATAACAATAATAATCATAATACTACCACTACTACTACTACTACTACTACTATTACTAATAATAATAATAATAATAATTTATTGGTTTTGAGCCAATTAGGAACACCGTAAAGCAGCTGTTTCATCTTTGTTTACACTTATTACACGAACTTTAACGCACGCCCTATTTGGTGTCAAGGGGAAGATCTTGTAAATGTATTATTTATAGTGAATTTGATTAATGCTGATTGCCCAGTGACTTCAAATACTGTACGTTATTACTGTTAACAATGATCCTTTTTAATAGGGTCTAGCGGTATAGCGCTCGAATTTGGACCTCGGTGGGCATGGGTTCGAATCCCACCACCGGCACTAAAATGCGGGCACACGTTCGGTTTCGCTAAAATTCCCACTGCTGAAAGATGTTTCTCGTAAAACATTAAAAGTAGCAAACATAAAATAAAATAACAAAAAAAACTATGTAAGTTCTGGCATACTGCACAGGTTTAATGGTCTACACGATACGGTTTATTTATATTTATTGTGGGGGTTTTAAGGGTTTCCTGTATTTACTGTCTTAGGCACTTTAGATAATCATTCTTGTCATAGTTGTTGTTGATGATGTTGGCTACTTTAAATGTTTTAAGAGAAACAATTTTTAGCATTGGGGTCTAATGAAATAATTTCGTCGCAAGATGGCATTTTTTTGACGATTCGTAAGAATTGACAACGTTTTCTGATTTTCTGTCTAAGCGCGCTTCCTTTATATATATATATATATATATATATATATATATATATACTTGTGAAGTCTTTGTATCGTTTTGACCTAGGTTCAAGATCATTACTTTGTAGAGATATAGAGATTATTTTTTGAGAGGGGGTTATTATTATATTGAAAACTAGAGATTCAATTCATTAGAATATAAATTAAAAATACAATTTAACAATCGTATTTTTTGACTTTATTGTTAGTTCGGTTTTAAATTCAATTTGTTTTGGTTTTATAAACAAATAGATGATTGAAAGTTTTGTTTAGGTTAGCGATACAAGTTTACAAACCTTTGCATTGTGAAATTTATAACCAAGTAACGTAAGTTTTATTGAACCGTTTTATAAAGTTTTTTTTAAAAGTATACTATATTCATTTCATCTATTCATATACACGGACTATTATGAAACTTTGCCTAAAGTTCATTTCGTTCCTATAGCGTGTACTATTGTGTGTGTGTGTGTGTGTTTCTAACTAATGGTAAAATGTGTTTTGATTTTGATTTTTCAATTATTGTATAAACTTAATTTTTATTGGCCAATGACTTTCGTTACTTATTGCAAATTGCAATTTGTTTTGTATTCTACTGAATTGTAATACTGATTGTAATAATAATAATAATAATAATAATAATTTTTAGTTGCCTGAATTAAAATGTTTGCAGTGCCATTTTAGTAACTGTCTTTTAAATGAAACAAACAAATAAAGGTAAATGATAAAACCAACCAAGGTAAAAAGAATTAAAAAAAATCCTATTGGTCAGCCTTCGTGAATGAGTGTGAGTCGCGTTGGTGCATTCTTCTATCAAAAGGGGATTGTTTGACCTTGAAAATGTATATAAGGTGGAAAAATCAATATTCACATAGCACTATACGATTTGTATTGCGTCATCGTGCAAATTTGGTCACACTTTTTTGAAACTTTTCCACCCCAACTGACGAGCAATCACACACTCACACAAAAGGTTATCTGACTCTTATTGGTTCCTTTTTTCGCAACGTTTTCCCTTGGTTGGTTCATCATCTACCGAATTATACACAACGGTATTTATCATCTACCTTTCAAACACAGGTTAGTCGAAAAATTGGAAGTTCTATGAAAAGCGTCGGTGAAGTTATGGCCATATCGCGATGCTTTGAGGAAGCCCTACAGAAAGCTCTTCGAATGACCGGTGAAAATGTGATGGGATTCGACTCGTGTGGGTTGCAACCTACCGACGAAGCTCTATCCAATCCAACCGATCAACGAATTTACGTGTTGGCTGCTGCTCTCAACGCCAACTGGACCGTCGATCGAATTCACGAACTGACGCGCATCGATCGATGGTTTTTGCATCGGTTGAATGCTATTGTCCAATGTCAACGTGAATTGGAAAAGGTTGGTTTTGTGTAACAGCCACATACTTGTATTTGAGTGAATTCACTGACAATTTAAATATTATTCACTGCTAAATACTTATTAATGAATATAATCGATCTGTATCATATAGGCTATTAAACCTGAGCAGTATACCAGGATCTATATGTTCAAGGCTGTCGTTGGAGGGATTATTCACTGGCTTGTTAGTGGTAGTAACGTACAGCGTTTGAGGATACAGGGTCAGTTTTAACCACCTATATCTCAGTGATTAAGGTATACACCCATGGTACTTAAAAGGTATCTTTAGGTATACGTATACCATATGTAGCCCTTGGGCTAAGGGAGATAACCCTGACAAAAATCAGGCAGCTTTGTCAATATTTACGAACAGTGGCGACGTCACAAGGATGCCGTCTACCAACCAAGATACTTCGTTATTTTTCTACGTTTGTTATGCTTATCAAGCTATCGAAATTGATTATTTTATATACCGTATAAATATGGAAAATAATGAAGAGGTGATCACACTACCAACCAAAATGAATGAATGAAAAATGAATTTTTAAAGTCAAAAATGAAATGTACAATTATATAGAACAATCTTGTTACCCGATGCTCTTTAGAGTAGAAGACGTTTTGAAATAATAAGTAAGTAATACAATATTGAACTGTTAGAACAAAATAGAGCTGTAGAGGTTTTGGTTCGATTAAACCAAGTATGAATATGACAATTCTAATACTATACAAGTTATATATATATATATATATATATATATATAATTTGATTTCATTTCCAGTTTACTGGCGCCGCTCTAACCAAAGATTTGCAATTGATGAGTGAAAACGAAACCGAATTTTCAACGCAATTGTCGGTCGATTTGCTGATTCAACACGTTCATCAAATTGTGAAAGCCAAACGTTTGGGTTTTAGCGATGCTCAACTGGCCAAAATATTGCACGTTACTCCACTGGCAATTCGCCAATTTCGACAACACGTAGGATTGGGACCGCTTGTTCGGGTTGTGGATACAGTGGCTGGCGAATGGCCGGCATTTACAAACTACTTATATACTACTTATGGCGATTTGCCTTTATCGATGTATCAATCGTTGTGTCATGGAGAAAAAGAAGCGGCAAATTCGAAAAATGTACTGCAATTGTTGTTGAAGTATTTGAGTCATGAAAATAAACACGATATTCAATTTCAGGAAAAATGTGAGTTAATTGTTGTTTGGTCGATCATTTTTTTGGTTTTCAAGCAACAACTTTTTTATTGGATAGTTCTGGAAGTTGCGTTTGTGAACTATGGTGATACGGATTAAGTGTATTTCAGCTGTAGGAATTCTTATTATTTAGTGGTCTGTTAACATTGACAATAATGATTAATCGTGTTAGTATAGCAACTTTGTTTCGAGTAACTCAACACGATTGTACTTTCCTTCCTATGGATTTGTAGCGATCATTATACTATTTATTAATGGGTTTTTAAGGGATTTTATTTCATTTAGAGTTGTCAGATTCACATGAATAATAAATCCTCTTGGTTTCAGTTAACCAGGAGCACTGCATAGCTGTTTTATCCTTGTTTGGAATTATCATCAGTGCATACTTTTAAAGTTTTACACACACACATGAACTTGAACCCATTACCTATCTGATATCAAGCCAGTACCTCTACTCACTGAGCTATGGGTAGTTGATCTTAATGCTGTAAATTTAATATTAATACTACTACATTCGTTTGTCCAAGGCTAACCAAATAAGCGGCTATTTGAATCGAATTGTAAAAACGTTTGATTGAGGGATCAGAGCACTTTAAACGAGGTGTAATTATAAGGTAGTTGGTCATATTAATTAATTAAGTTTTATTAACTTGACTCATTGAGGATTATAGTGGGTTAACTTAATTTTAAGAAATTGGAAACTATTTAAGGTATTGAACTATAACAGTTGTTATTAGTCTTAGAGCGTAACTTCAGTCTAGATAATGTTTTAATTATAATGGATTTATTTAATTAAAATATCGGTAAATGTTCTATTCAAATTGAAGGGGTTTATTGGATCAAACTCTGATCTCGTGTGACTACCATCTGCTGTAGCCTATTCTTAAACAACATACTTCCGTCTTGGTGGTGCAAGCACCTACCTAGAGTACTTAAAAGAGATTCTTAGCTATACATTTATACCATATGTAACTGTTTGGACTAAGGGAGATAACTCTGACAAAAAATCAGGCGGCATCGTGAATATTGGCGTCCTCACAAGGATGTTATTTGTCAGCCAAAAATCTTTGTTGTACTTCTACGTTTGTTACGCTTTTTAAGCCATTGGAGTTGATTGTCTAATATAGCGTATAACTAAAGAATTAATGACTACATCAGTTTACACATCTATTCCCATCTAACTTAAATATACACTCAATTGGTAGAAGTCCCATTGTACGATACAATTTTGTCGTTCCATTTTCAAGCCACCATACTGGTTCTTGGTTCGGGCGTTTATCGTATTGGATCGAGTGTCGAATTTGATTGGTGCGCTGTGGGTTGTGTCAAAGAATTGAGGCGTTTGGGCTGGAAAACGATTTTGATCAATTGCAATCCGGAAACGGTTTCGACCGATTTCGATATGTGCGATCGACTTTACTTTGACGAATTGTCACTCGAGCGCGTTTTGGATATTCAAGAGTAAGAATTTGGCTTTTTCTTCCTTCTTTTGCATTTCGAAATCGTCGTGCATCAGTGTCACCAAGTTGTTAAGATGGGCGCCAATTAGAATGCTGCGTTTGTTAACATTTAAAGTCAGCTGTAATTTGGACTACTTTGGGCGATAATAACTAGTGGGGGATGCTTATCCCCGATGATGATGATGTTTGTTAGAATTTTGGCAGTATAATTCTTGATGAATTTTTAAGGGTTTTTCTGAGAATTTTCAGATTCACTTGGTTTCAGTTAGTCAGGAACATTGTACAGCTGTTTCATCCTTGTTTGGAATCATGAGCAGTGCATACTTTTCAAGTTTTATATGCATGAACTTGAACCCACTACCTATTCGATATCAGGTCAGCACTTGTAACCACTGAGCTACGGGTAGTTGAATTTGACTGTGCACATTTATTATTTATAGTGAATCTGATCAATTGTAATTGGCCAGCGTCCTCAAATGCTGCTACGTTATTACCGGTTTACCATATAAGTCCTTGCATATTGTTAGGTTTAATAATTTATAGAGAAAATAGTGTTTTGGGATTACTATTCTTTACTATTGATTTATTCTTAGCCCTTTCAACTTAATAGGAACGAAATACGGTCAATATCATCATTGTGGTTGGCGACATAGTCACCTCTTCATTATTTTCCATATTTATAGGGCATAGCTAAACGGTTGACTTTAATGACTTGATAAGTATGACAAACGTAGAAGAATAACAAAGTTTCTTGGCTGGTAGACGGCATCCTTGTGATGGTGCTGCTGTTTCTAAAAATTGACAAGTTTACCTAATTTGTTATCAAGGTTATCTTGTTTCTCCCAATGGTATACCCTAAGATACATTTTAAGTGTCCAGGATGCATACTTGCACAGAAGTGGAAACCCAGTTATATTTCTATGCCTATAGGCACCTAGTCCAGGATGCACCACGTGGATGACGAACAGTCAGGAATATCACCATCATTGAAACTTTAAAAGCATTTCACAAATTCGCAAAATCACTAGCATTCCTATCATAAACTGTCTGTGATTGATAATTTTTCATTGTCAAACACTACAACATATCCATCAAACTAGACTGGAAAATTCGTTGGGCGTCATTGTGAGTATGGGCGGTCAGACTCCCAACAACATTGCCATGGCCATGCACCGTTTGAATGTTCCCATCTTGGGTACTAGCGCCGATTCGATTGACAACGCCGAAAATCGTTTCAAATTTTCGCGCTTGTTGGACTGCATGAATTTGTCCCAACCCAAATGGAAAGAATTGACCGATTTGGAACAGGCTAAAATGTTTTGTGCCGAAGTAAGTGGACGTTTTTAAAACAACAACTAAGCGTTATTGGATTACAGTTTATTTTTCATTTATTCTATCTTTTATTTCTTGTTATTTTTAATGCAATTTTTAGTTGAGCTAAGGTTTTGATTTAGTACCTTGACAAGTGATTTAAATCACTTGTTACTTAAACAGCATTTCTAACTAAAGAATGTTGTTTGAAAATTCACTGTACTATTTTTTGGTATTTATTGCTTATGTATTTGATGCGAAACACTTTTAACAAGTGAACAATTGGCGAAATCGAACGAGGATCCGCATTTACTTAATCCTATAGGTCAAGGTTGTTTAAGCATAGAAAGGCTACGGTCACTGGGGTTGAAGCTCTAATTATTGAATTATTTTGTCGCTACTGAGAAGTGTTAGTAGATATATGTTTGAATGGTACTTTTGACATGAATTCATTCGAATGTTTGAAACAGGTTGGTTATCCTTGCTTGGTGCGACCTAGCTACGTCCTATCGGGTGCGGCAATGAACGTAGCTACCGACGACGAAGAACTAGCTATGTATTTGTCAGCTGCCAGAAAGATCAGTCCTGAACATCCAGTTGTAATTACAAAATTCGTACTCGACGCTAAAGAGATCGACGTGGATGCTGTAGCACAGTCAGGGAACATGGTTGCCATGGCTGTCTCCGGACACATCGAGAATGCGGGTACACATTCGGGCGACGCTACACTTGTCACGCCGCCTCAAGATATCAACGACGAAACGTTGAAGAGCATCAAAGAGTTGGTTTCAGCATTGGCTGACGAATTGCAGGTGTCGGGACCGTTCAATTTGCAATTGTTGGCCAAAGATAACAAGTTGCAAATTATTGAAGCCAATTTGCGCGTATCTCGATCGTTTCCTTTCGTGTCGAAAACGTTCAAATACGACTTTGTAGCGGCTGCTACAAGAGCCATTTTGGGAGCTGCTCGTGACTCAATTTATCCGCCTACTGATGGACCGAATTTGAAGGCAGTGACCAAGGCCTATGTCGAGCCGTCTGTTGATTTGATCGGTCATACTTTGTGTCACGTTGGTGTCAAGGTAATGTAATTGTTATTGTTTCGATATACTCAACTTGCTATTGCAGAAATACAGTTGTCATTATATGGAAATTTAGATTAAAATGCATTTAACTTTGACTAAAATGTACTTTTAATTTTAATGCGCTACAGTTGTTCGTTTGGTGGAATAACACTGGACACAAACTTGGGTAGGAATGGGTTCGAGTGCCATTACCGACACTAAATGCGGGTCCTCGTTTGTCTTCGCTGGGGTGGTCCAGTGGTACAGCGCTCGAATTTGGACCTCGGTGGGCATGGGGGTTCGAATCCCAACACCGGCACTAAAATGCGGGCCCATGTTTTACTAAAATGTGTACTGCTGAAAGATGTTTCTCGTAAAGCATTCAAAGTATTAAACATAAAAAAATGTCCATTTGTTGAAAAATGTTTCTCATAAAGCATTCAAACAATAATAATAAAAATTTAGTATATTATCATTTATAATATAATACTTTTTATGATCACTCTTAGGTTATTTAGTATTGCGCAACAGTCACTAACCAATGTTACATCTAAGCACGTTCTATATTTTTGTCGTTTAAATTAGACTAGTGAAGTGTTTGTTTTGTTGTTATACGTGAGAATCCGATCGTTTGAAAGAATATTGTTGAGCAGCAGTTGATGTCAAATTTTGTCTGTTTGCTATTTATACATTGCATGAATTGGATGATATTATAGTTTTTTATTATTTTCGTATTTCCAAAGACTCTCGAACAACTTTAGCTTCTATATTTTATATGCGTATGAAAACACCTTATATACCGAACGAACGCAGAAGTGTGATGAAGTTTTTGGAGAAATGGATAACATCCTTGTGAAGGCGCTATGCTAATATTTACAAAAGTTAGCGGGGTTAACTTTCTTATTCTAACTGCTACATATAGTATACAGATATATATCGAGATAGCTTTTAAGTACTGTGAATGCATATTTGAATTCATTTGCTACGGCAGAACTCCATTTATATCGCTGTTTACACAGTCTTTGATCAGCATGGAAGCATATTGAGAATAAGCATTTGAGGACACTGGGCAATTAGAATTAATCAGATTCACTGTAAGTGATAAATGTACCAGGTCAATTTTAAGCACCGGTAGCTCAGTAGTTACCGGCACTGACCTGACACTAGAAAGGATGCGGGTTCAAGTTCGTGTGTATGTGTGTGTGAAACTTGATAACTCCAAAAATAAATGTGAAACAGTTGTACAATCCTCCCGGTTGACTGAAATCAAATGGGTTTATTATCCAAGTGAATTTGGCAATTCTAACTATTCAACCTTCAAAACCCGTAAATAAGCATTACAGAAATTATTAGCAAGCTTCCATCTCTACAAGTAACAAATCATTAGCCATGTTGTTCCATTTTCACATACACAGGTTCCAGTATTTTCATTCTCCCGACTGTTGGGTGCCGATGTATTGCTTGGCGTCGAAATGATGAGTACGGGTGAAGTGGCTTGTTTTGGGGCCGATCGGTACGAAGCATTTTTGTTGGCCCAATCTGCCGCGTTGGCCAACACCAACGGTCATTTGCCAAGACCGGGCGAAAACGTCTTCGTTACTGTGGGCAGTTATCGACACAAGTTGGAATTGTTTCCCAGGTGCGAATTCATTCGTTTTGGTTGGTGTTTGTGAAGCATCGGCTTTGTTTTATTTTATGACTTGTTGGACAATTGTGAACCACTTTTGGAAATTAGGTCAACTAGCCGTTTTTGGCTGTTTTATACATGTGAAGGACGTTGCTAGGCGCAGTTGGATAAAGCGTACAAAACAGTTTTGAATATTAAAATTGGTGTGTTCGACCAAGTAATAGGAAGAATAAATAAAATAAAAGTTATATATATATATATATATATATATATATATATATATATATATATATATATATATATATATATATATTTTTAAGTAATCGTTACGTAATAGACACTATAATGTTAATTCATTTAAGTAATTATTACGCAAGTGTATAATTTTTTTATTATAGTAAACAAAATTTCTATTTATTAAACACAAAATTGATAAAATCATTTTATATATATATATATATATATTGATGAAATTATAACTTTAGAATTATCAAAGTTACTTCAATAATAAATTTACTAGGTTTTTGAGTCAAGCAGGAGCACTGTACAGCTGTTTAATCCTTATTTGAAATCATGAGCAGCGCATACCTTTCAAGTTTTACACACACATGAACTTGAACTCATGCCCTATCTGAGCACTGGCCTGACACCACATATTGTGTTTTTTTTAAACTTTTTAGTGTAAAACGTTTGCACAATATGGGCTACAAACTGTACGGCAGTAGTGGCACCGCCGACTTCTACACAACTCAAGGAATTCCAATTACAGGTGTCAAATGGCCTTATGAGGAGGTAGATATGGATACAGAAGTAATCGAGTATGTTATATGTTCAAGTTTGACTTTTCTATTCTAACTTCATTAATTTTCACTACTTTGAATGTTTGACAGGAAACATCTTTTAGCGAAGTCAAACGTAGGCTTGCATTTAGTGTACCGGTTGTGGGATTTGAACCGCGATGCCCACCCAGGTCCAAGTCGAGCGCTGTACCGCTAGGCTAACTCGGTCAATGATTATGAATATTTGAGTACTGGTTATGAAGACTCAATTTGTAATCATGGTGAGAATCCTGTCTCTGTATTTCTATCTACTGTGTTTTGGAATCAGGAACTAAATGCACAGCGGTATAACTTGGATTCCTTCTTCGTCGATTGGTTTAAGCCTACACTCAGGATACTCAGAGGGTGTTTAAAGGTAGATGTGTAGTTGTTGAGCTAAGGGAGATAAGCCCGATAAGGAAGCTGGTGGTTTTCACAATATTGACGAACACTAGTGCCATTACAAGAAAGCCATTTATTTGCTAAGGAAATTTATTATTCTCTTACGTTCGTGTTACATTTGTGAAACCATTTGGAGTCGATTCTTTTATATTCTGTAGAAATAATGAACAGGTGACAACATCGTTAATTACAATCTATAGTTGATGTGTATTACACATGTGCAACACCATATTTTAACCAATTAGATGTGGTTGAGTTACATTATTGAATTTTATATTGCATCCAATGCAACTATTTTGACAAAAAATATGAATAGTTGTTCTATGAACTTATTTAAATAATTTACAGCAGATTGCAACCAACTTTAGATAACTTGGCCAAAGAATGCACTACTCAGCAATATTTAAAAGAAAAGCATTTTTCGCTTATAATCAGTTTGTCAATGTGCACAACCAGATTGCGCAGACCATCTGTTTTCGTTACTCGAGGTTAGTTGATATTTATTTGGTCATTGTGGTAGGTGACGTAGCCACCTTTTTTAAAATTATTTTCATACATGTACGATGTATTTTGATGATTTTATAAACATAACCTACATAGGAGAATAACGAAGAAAGTCGGTACTTTTTGTCTGTCACTTGTTACAGAAATGACAACCGTCCTTGATTATTTGTCAGGTTTTTTTCATAGTCAAAAGGCTACGTGTGAGATTCCTTAAAATAACTTTTTACTTCCATGAGTGTAAGCTCACATTCATTTTTTAAAATGGAAGCTCAGTCATTTGGCTTTGCACTCGGTACTTGAATGCACTTAATCACGGATGCGCAACTTAGAGGTAACGGTCAAGAATATTTACACTATTGAAACTTGGGATTTAATAAGTATTTTGTAATTTTTTCAAGATTATTGGCATTTCCTTTGTTGATATGTCTGTTTTGATGTCGTTTTCATTGACTGAACTTGGTAATCTTATTTCTATTGTAGATACTAGTTAGTCGTTATTTACAAATATGCATTGGAAATCCGTTGACATATTGTACATAAAATTATTTTATTTGTAGATAAGTGTAAATTATTATCTTATTAATCTTTTGTTTTCTACATATTAATATCAGAAATGCAGTTTACATTATATATTATTATATACAGTATTAGCACAGGCTTTTATTAAGGGTCTGACTAATTGTTATGTAATGTTCTACTTCGAACACAATTAAAACATTTATTACTATTAAATGCATTAAATTGTCTTATTTTACCTTTAGTAGAAGCAACAAAATGTATACAAATGTAAAATAATTATATATATATATATATATATATATATATATATATATATATATATATATATATATATATATATATTATATGAAACTTTTATGTAAGATAAACATTGCTAAAGATGTAGTAAGAGAAAGTCAGTTTATGAAAAGTACGATGTATAAGTGAAAGCATGATTTGGATAACGGAGTTAAATGTGAAGGCATAAAGACAAAGATAATCATTAATTTTAATGGAAAAATCTTGTCTGATGTTCTTTATACTACTACTACTACTACCACTAATAACGATAATGATAATGATAATCTAAATAATAATAATAATAGTAATAATAATAATAATAATAGTAATAATAATAATAATAATAATAATAATAATAAGTAATGATGATAATACTAATAATACTAATGATAATAATATTAATAATAATAAAAATAATAGTAATAATAGTAATGATAATAATAATAGTGATAATAAAAATATTAATAATAATAATGATAATAATAATGATAATAATAATAATAATAATCATAATAGTATAAATAATAATAATGATAATAATAATAATAATAAATAATGATAATGATAATAAAAATATTAATATTAATAATGATAATAATAATAATATTGATGAATAATTATAAAAAATATTAACAATAATATTAACAATAATAATGATACTAATAATAATATTGGGCATCCGCGTTTGGCAGGTTATTACACAAGACGCCTGGCCGTCGAAACAAACGTACCGCTTCTGACAGACGTCAAATTAGCCAAGTTGTTTGTCGAGGCCATTTCGCGTCACTACGCTAGTATCGACGTTCCGATTGAGATCGATTCGCAACAGGATTTTGCCGACAAACGAGTAATTCAGCGACGAAAGTTGCGACGATCGTTTTTGCGTCACTTGCTGCCGCTGCATTCGATTACGTCAAGTCAGATAATTTACTTGCCTGGTCTTTTTGACGTTCATGTGCATACCAGGTAGGGTATGAATTATACAAAAATATGAGCATTTCTCAATATGCTTTGTATATATTTTATACTTTTTGTATATTTGAAGAATTAATGGTCTTTTTGAGAAAAACGCGTTTTAATCGGGTATTTACGCTCAAATGTTGACCTTTAAATCTATGCAGCACTTGTTACTTATCTTAAACATATCTAACACTTATTAATAAATACCGTAGATAATACTTTACTAATATATATACATCTAATATTATTCGCAAAAAAATTCGTAATCTAATACACAATAACATTCGTTTTAGCAATAAAAAACAATACCACTATTATGTAAACTTAAAACAAACATAGATAATTGGTTTAAAAAATTAGTTTCATCCGCTAAAATACATAAATATACAAAATGAAGGTAACAAACTCAGTAATGTCAATAATTTAAATGATATCCACGCTTTTGTTCAATTTCTGCCAGCCGCTTGAGGGTAGGAATCTATCCATGTACCGAAATAATCCTTTGAAATACAATTTTTTACAACATGATTGATTTTCGCCTCAATGATACATTAGTTTCCATGCGGTTTACCTCACGTTTAAAAATACTAAAAAAGTTCTCAATTTCATTGAGGTCTGGACTGTATGGGGGAAGTTGAATAAAAGTAATCTTTCTGCTTTTCAAAGCTTGTTAAGTGTCTTCTAGCATTTCTGGACAGTTTGCTATAAAACAAATCTCTGAATGTTTGTACAAATTTAGCTCTGTTTAAAATGCCACTCGTACGCATCAATTTTGCAGACTGATTTTGCTTAATTGCAAAATATCCCTTTATACATTAAGGATATGCAACTTTTATTGCAGTACAAGTGTGGTTGAGTGGGAAATTTGGACTATAAATAACCTTTGAATGTTCAGTCCATGGCTCATTGGATATTGCACACTCATCTGTGAAGTATATTGATCTCGAAAAAGACGATTGATAATGTTTGTACTTTTTGGCAAACTCCACTCGTTGTAAACTATAGGAACGACTGGGTGGAGGTATGTTAACAGCCGCTTCAAAAATGAAGCCTTCAGATTTCATCCTCCTTCTTACAATTGAATAAAAACAGATTTCTAAGTATTGATTTTTTATTGGTTTTACATTGATTGTTTTGTTTTTTAAGCTGCATAATTATAAACTGATCATCTTGTTTGGTTGTTGAACGTTTTCTACCAACTGTGGGTAATCTGAGGCTTGTTCTATTGTTCAAAATGTACACAGTTGAAACATCTATTTTCATGCATTCGGCAATTGTTTTAACTTTTGTGCCCCTTTAATAAAAACTTTGATCTAATTCATAATTATCGGAAGACAAATAACGACGCTGAGCTGCTTTAATGATAAGTATTAAGTGCGCGGAAATAAGAAGCCTTTTTATCAAAATTACAAATTTTGAAGCGGAAAATAAAAATCGACTTTGTGCGTAAATTATTAAAAATAGCTTTATTATTTTTTGAAAAAAAATTTGTTTCAAAATTGTTTATATTAAAATGCTTTTAAAATAAATAAATTATTGATTATTTAAAAATACAGTGTAAATTTGTATGTAATGTGTGAGTAGTTATTTTATTTTAGAAATTATTATTTTTAAAAATAAAAATATTATAAAATTAAAATATTTTTTAAAATAATTACTTTTGTAAATAAATTACATAATTTAATATTTAATAAATTTTAACAAGAAAAAGTTAATGCTTAGGTATCGCATTACCAACTTATGTATCAAGGTCATATTATTATTTATTAAAAAATGTAGCGCATCAATCAAATTTTTTATTTTGTGTAAAAAATGTTATTTTAAAAATAAACAATAATTTATTTTAAAAACAATAATATTAAAAAAAGTGAATTGGAATGAAATACATTGTCTACTGTTTAATAACATTATTATCATTATTAATATTAGTAACTGTAATAATAACAGTAATAATAATAATGATGATAACAAGATTACTACATCAAATACTGATTGTAATACTGTTATTATTGTTGTTACTAATATTATTAATATTATTAGTAATATTAATGATAATAATAATAATAATAACGCTAATAATAATAATAATAATAATAATAATAATAATAATAATAATAATAATAATAATAACGCTAATAATAATAAAAATATTATCATTGTTATTATTACTACTGATATTATTAATAGTAATATTGATAATAATAGTAGTAATTATGATTGTTTATTTATTTCTAACAATAAAATAGGGATCCTGGTTTTGAGTACAAAGAAGATTGGACTTCGGTAACAAAATCTGCATTGGCAGGCGGTATCGTCACCATATTCGCTATGCCAAACACCAATCCAGCTTTAATTGACGAAGCGACTTATGAAATTGTAAGCAAACGTGCTTCCTCGTTGGCATGCTGCGATTATGCTTTGTTTGCCGGTGCTACAGTTACAAATAGCGACAAAGTGCATTGCATTGCATCCAAAGTTATTGGATTGAAAATGTACTTGAACGAAACATTTACCACTTTGTCTTTGATCAACAAATTGGATGTGTGGCGCAAACATTTTGAAGTGAGTGTACTATTTTGTCAATTAATCGGCAAGATACATCGGTCAAGTGTGTTAGTTAAGCTGATTTTGTGTATTACAACCTTTGTCATCAATTTGTTTTGTATTTTTCAATGCATTTATTGTGGGCATGCATTTTTAAAAGGTTTGGACTAGTTGTCATTTGAAGACTCTAAGTTGGTTCCTGTCACGTGAACGATTCTAGGTTGAAGTAGTTTTTTGTATGATGCATTAAAGCTCAGTCGTAGTTGGTTCTATGTCCGGTTGAGAATTCAGGAGATTTTGAGCGCAAGATTAGCAACTTGATCTCTGTACACATAATATTGTTAAAGAAACAACAAATAGACGCCATGTTATTAAACTACGGCAAGGAAGTAAAAACAGCGTAATTCTGATGGCACAAAATTTGAATATGGATAATTTTTGAAGCCAGCATTGCAATTATAAGGATTAATTTTGTTATCCAATGCTTATCAAAGCAAAAGGGTTTTAAAATAAAGAAAAAAATGGATGCATTAATAATTAATATAATCGCTTTCCTTAAAATACTTTGACTAGATGGTTCGGTATGCTAATGATGAGAGTTTTAATATATTCTTATTGTTAGGGAAAAGACTAGGTTTAGACAGGCATTTCCTTGATTTGGATATTCTTACTAAAAGTTGCGTTTTAGTATAAAGTGAACATTTAAAATAAAATAGATGTTGAGATTGTTAAATAGCCAATTTATGAATAATTTGTTTTGATTTAAGCCAGTGCAATGTCTAAACGAAATGAACTTATATAAGTTTGGCGTTATGTTACATTATTGTCTACAAAAACACTTGTCTATATACATTACTGTTTATACCAAGGCTTGATAAATATAATTAGTTTAAAAACTTAGTTGTTTTGAAGCAATAATACTAGTAAATGAATATTTTAGTTTATCAATAAAGATACATTCATTATATACATACATACATAACACATAATAAATGTCATCAAACAAATACTAATAATTCTGAGGATTTGAGTAATGCCTATAAAGTCTCAATTTCTAATGATGGTGATATTCCCTACTGTTTGTCCTCCATGTGGTGCATTCTGGACTAAGTGCACAGCGGTATAACTGGGCTACGACGGGTGGGTATACATATACCATATGTAGCCGTTGGGCTAAGAGAGATAACCTTGACAAAAAACCAGGCGGCCTCGTTAATATTTGAGAACAGTGTCGACGTCACAAGGATGCTATCTAATAATCAATATATTTTATTATTGTTCTACATTTGTTACGTTTATCAAGCCATTGAACTCGATTGTTTTAATGTTGTATAAATATGGAAAATAATGAAGAGGTATCCACGTCACTAACCAAAATGAGCAGAAATGAATGAAAACAAACACAAAATAATGCAAAATAAAAGTACAAAGTAAAATGTTTTAAAACATTAATCAATTTATATAATTATCAAGTGACATAAATTTACCATAAATTTATTTTTTAGTCACGATTCTTGAATTCATATTAAACAACTGTTGATATGAATTTTTGCATTTGTAATTAATAAATGCAAATCATCAATTTTATTAACAATAGATTTTTGATTGAAAGACAGCGTTAGTTGTAGTGACATTTTTTCGTGACGTTGACTTTAAAGCACGTTGAAATCAACTGCGATGGTGTTTACTTTTAAATATAAAATGTTGTTTTCTAGGTACATTTTTTAAAGCAGAGTAGCAACCTGGCCTTTGTAAAAGCTTTTATTTTTACAGAAGCAATACAAGGAGACCATTCCGAAAAACAACGGTACAGGAGTGATAACACAAGGTTGAATAAAAGCCGAAAGAAAGCTTAATTTTTGATTTTCAAAATGTTCGATTAGACGAAGGAAGGGTACAGCGTTCGAGTTGGAACTGTGTGGGGATGGGTTCGAATCCCACCAGTGGTACTAGATGCGGATCCACATTTGGCTTTGTTCAAGTGTCCACTGCTGAAAGTTGCTTATCGTAAAACATTCAAAGTAGCACACAAATAAAAAAAATTTACTAATAGATTTTAATCATAATAACATAAATTTGTCAAAAAGAATTCTCATTATTTATTTCCCAAAAAGAGGAAAATAAATATATGATTAAAACGATAATGGCAGATAAAAATTAGTTATATATGCTGTCATGGTAAACATTAAAGTAGCGCAGTTATTTGATATTTGAATTTACCGGTTTATCCGGTACGACAGTGGTCATATATACAAACAGTTCCATAGGTTCAAAACTCAAACATTACATACTGGGTTATAACAAAAAGCAAACATGTTTGCTGACTTTGTATCTTTTAAAATAAACAACTCGTTAATATACAATTCGTAATCAATATAGGAATTGATAGATTGTCTATATTCAACATGGAGTCTACTACATACTTATGCACATAAATTGCATTGGAAATTCTGTTTCGCAATTTTAGTTTTGGCCCAGAGATCGTCCAATATGTTGTCATGCCGAAGGTGAAACGGTTGCTGCCATGATTTTGTTGGCCGAACTTGTCAATCGCAGTGTTCACATTTGTCATGTAGCAAGAAAATCCGAAATTGAACTTATTCGCGATGCAAAAGCCAGAGGTTTGAAGGTTACATGCGAGGTGTGCCCCCATCATCTATTTCTAACAATAGACGATTTGCCTAGCTGTGGAGGGTGGAGTGAGTTGTTGTAATTGAATAATAAATGTGTAGTTTTGAAGGCCGTTTGTGAGTAGTAATGTGTGAATTGTTACTACATTTTTATTAGTTGATATAATTATTAAAATTGTTTATTATTGACATTGTTGTTTTGCTTTGTGTAGTTATTATTAATTAATTATTATTTTGTTTGCATTATGTCTACATCATACGCCACATTGGTAGGTTATATATAACGTTTTTCTAATAATAATAATTATTATTATTGTTATAAAAATAATAATAAAAATAGTATTAATAATAATACTAATAAAATTATAATAAAAACAAAAATTAATAGTACACCCTTTCAATAATTAGTGTTGAAAATTCAAAAAAAATAATCTAAATTAATTTGTTATCTTTTAATGTTTTACTGTAAAAATAGTTATTAAGAATTTAAAATAATGTTAAATATTTAATAGTTGATTTATATTTACTTAGAAATATTTATTTAAAAATGCCGTGTTGGCCAAAAAGCATATGTTAAAAACAACACCTATATAAATGGAATAACTAAACGCAATTAACACTTTTTAGATAATAATTAATAATTTTTTAATTAATTTGTTTAAAATATTTATTCAAAAATGCATTTTGATACCTTAAGTTTACGTTTCTACAACACAAAATTTTTGTTGTTATTACCTCATAAGAAAATTAAAATAAAAATTTAAAAAATTAATTTTTTATTAAAAGAATAATTAATTAATTATGTTTTAATATTTCAATGTTAAATAAGTAATTTTTAAAGTATGTTTATACTCAAAAGTTTCCACAGTAACCAAAAATTTGAAGTAATTTAAAAACCTATTTTTTATGTAATGTTACTTCGAGAAAGTTGCTTCAGTTTTTACTTTAAAATATTAATTTGTTGTTATATTTAATTAAAAATTAATATTTGCGTACGAAGTAAAATTAGAAATAAAGTATATCTTATTAAAACGATTTAAAAATTATAATAATGTTTTTAATAATATTTTGAGTATTGTCTTAAAGATGTTAAAAATTAATTTTTTGTTTGTTAAAAAATAATTATTTAATTTAAAAACAAAAAAAAACATTATTTTGTTAAATTATAAAATATAATAAACTGCTACCTAGGAGCAGAACACATTACTGATAGTGACATAAGTGAATTCAATGTTGACCTACTATAATATTGAAATATATGTAGCACTTGCTACTTATCTTAGACATATCTAACGCTTGTTAATAAGTACCTTAGATAATATTTTACTAATATTTATACATTTAATATTATTCGCAAAAATTTTTTGAAAATAATACACAACAATATTTGTTTTAGCAATAAAGCACAATACCACCTTTATGAAAACCTAAAAACAAACACAAATAATTGGTTTAAAAAAATAGTTTTATCTACTAAAGTACATAAATATACAAAATAAAGGTAACAAACTTAATAATATCAGTAATTTAAGTGATATCCACGCTTTTATTTAATCTCTGCCAGCCGCTTGAGGTAGGAATCTATCAACGGACCAATATAGGCCTTCGAAATGAAATTTTTTACATGAATAATTTTTGTTTCTCCTGCTACGTCAGTTTCCATGCGGTTCACCTCACGTTTTAAAATACTAACAAAGGTTTCAATTACATTGAGGTCTGGATTGTATGGAGAAAGTTAAATAAAAGTAAGCTTTTTGTTTTTCAAAGCTTTTGTGGTCTAAATAAGGAAAACGTATAGTAAATTGTAAGTTATGTTAAAATACACATTACCACTTTTGAAGTATGCACAGGAGCATCGTTTTGAATAATTGTTAATTGTCCTGTAGCATTTTTAAACAGCTCACTATGAAACAAATCCCTAAATATTTGTACAAATTTAGCGCTGTTTAAATTGCCACTAGTACGCATCCATTTTGGAGACTGATTGTACTTGATTGCAAAATATTCTTTGACACATGAAGTTCGTGCAACTTTTATAGCGGTACAAGTGTGGTTGAGTGGGAAATTAGGACTTTAAATAACCTTTGAATGTTCAGTCCATGACTCATAGGATATAGCACACTAATCTGTGAAGTATATTGATCTCGAAAAAGACGATGGATAATGTTTGTACTTTTTAGCAAACTCCACTCGTTGTAACCTATGGGAACGACTAAGTGGAGGTATCTTAACAGCCGCTTTAAGAATGAAGCCTTCAGATTTCATCCTCCTTCTTACAATTGAATATGAAAAATCTTCTAAGTATTGTTTTTTTATTTGTTTTACATTCATTGTTCTGTGTTTTTTAAGCTGCATAATTATAAACTGATCATCTTGTTTGCTTGTTGAACGTTTTCTACCAACTGTGGGTAATCTGGGGCTTGTTTTATTGTTCAAAATGTTGTACACAGTTGAAACATCTATTTTCATCATTCGGAAATTGTTTTAACTTTTGTGCCCCTTTTATTAAAACTTTGAACTAATTCATAATCATGGGTAGACAAATAACGACGCTGAGCTGCTTTAATGATAAGTATTAAGTGCGCGGAAATAAGAAGCCTTTTCATCAAAATTCCTAATTTTGAAACAGAAAATAAAAAACGACCTTGTGCTTAAATTACTAAGAATAATTTAATAATTTTTTGAAAAAAAATTGTTTTAAAATTGTTTATATTAAAATACTTTTAAAATAAATTATTTATTGACTATTTGAAAATACAGTGCAAATTTTTACATATATGTATGAGCAGTTATTTTATTTAAAAAAATATTATTTTTAAAATAAAAGGAATATAAAATTAAAAAATATTTTTTAATAATAATTTTTGTAAATAAATTACACATTTTTATATTTAATAAATTTTAACTAGAGAAAGTTAAAGTTTAGGCATCGCATTACCAGCGTATGTATCAAATTTAATACTAATTACTTTTAATTGCAGCTAATAAGACACTGACTTAAAAGGATTAATATGTTGGATAGTAAAATAAGTTGCTGTGTATAAACATGTTTGTATAAACTTAAATTTTTATAGTTGGAACAATATATAAAAGGAACAAATATTAAATTGGTTGTATAAAAAGTATTAAATAACCCCTATGTAAAAAATTATATTAACCAATTTAAACAGTGGTCTTTTTCTAGTAAAATGCATTAATATTTTTTAAGTTAAAATGTATTTTACTTATGCTAGTGTTACAATTGTTTATAAAAATAATATGTATTGTAATTTTACAAAATTAGTTGCAATTGTATTTAAACTTATTTTGTTTAGATAAAAAACTTAATTTAACCATAACACGAGCTAAAATAAAAATAATTATATTTTTGAAAATCGCTATTTAATAGTTCTAACATTAATGTTATTTATTTTATTTTTTGTATAATAAAACTTGACATATATAAGCATATTTAAATCAAAAAAATGTTTATTTAAATTATTGTTTTGTTAAAGTTTAGATTACATAAAATCTAAGCCAATAACCATAAATAATAAATAATAATAATAATAATAATATCAGCATTTTAACTAAAAGTATATCAAAACACCTAATCCAAATGGTTACAAACACAAACCATCTCATTTATTATTTAATATTTTGTAGTAAATGATACATAAAGCAATTTATTAACCCTGAAAATTAGATATGTTTTGCGGTTTTAGATATATTAGAAGTCATATTTTAAGTTGGTAATTTTACTCAATCTTAGATTATAAATTAGTTAATGTTTTACGTAATTTTTTTATTAGTTACAATATATATTTATAAAATTATACTTGTATTTTAATTATCACATAATATTGTACGTTTTATAATTAAAATGACGTCTTTATTGCATGTTATGTGATTGCTATAAATGTTTTAGTTTAATAACTGCGTTTTCAACACTAATTAGTTTAGGAGTTGTATATATATATATATATATATATATAACGGAGTAGTTTTATTAAAAATTTGTTTAAATAAAATATATAAAATTATTAAGAATTTAAAACATCTACGCCAAGTGGTTACAAAAACAAGCTACTTTATTTATTATTTAATATTTTGTAGTAAATGATACATAAAGCAATTTATTAACCCTGAAAATTAGATATGTTTTGCGGTTTTAGATATATTAGAAGTCATATTTTAAGTTGGTAATTTTACTCAATCTTAGATTATGTTTTATGTATTTTTTTATTAGTTACAATATATATATATATATATATATATATATAATTATATTTGTATTTTAATTATTACATAATACTGTACGTTTTATAATTGAAATACGTCATTATTGAATGTTATGTGATTGCTACAAACGTTTTAGTTTAATAACTACGTTTTCAACACTAATTAGGTTAGGAGTTGTAATTATAATAGTAGTAATAATTGTAATTATAGTAATAATAATATAATAATAATAATGTTTTAGGCGAAGTTAGACCACGTTTGGGTACTGCCGATGATGTGAGTGCTTTATGGGACAATCTGGACGTTATCGACTGTTTTGCAACAGATCACGCACCTCATACCGTCGAAGAGAAGTCGCAAGAATCAAATGCTCCTCCTGGCTTTCCAGGTTTGGAAACTATGCTGCCATTATTGCTTACCGCCATGTACAACGGAAAATTGACGTTGGGCGATTTGATCGAACGTTTGTATGTCAATCCATGCAAAATATTTAATTTGCCTGCGGCCCACACTTTGCAAACAGCAACCGAATCGGCTACTCGTGGCATTTATGGCAGCACTTGGGTCGAAATTGATATGAGTACCGAATGGACAATTGGCGGTGCTGCTTGGAAACAGAACGAACGGACAAATTGTTTTACCAAGGCAAATTGGAGTCCATTTGCCGGATCCGTTGTACGTGGTCGTGTGCGCAGAGTAAAACTTCGTGGAATTTTGGCATTTGTGGACGGAAAAGGTATGTGGGTTACAAAATGGTCCAATATATGTGCATGTGTATATAAATGCGAAGCTTTTTGTAGATAGGGATTGGTGCACTTTATATTCTTTTTCTTATTTTTGTAAAGTTATATTACAAATAATTTTAATATTGTCTATTTATTAAATCGTTAGTTCGATTTTATTTTTGTAATAATAAAAATACTACTTACTTTACTAGTTCAGTATACAATTGTTTTTAGCATGTAATTTACTTTAAAAAATGTATACTTTATCTAATTGTTTATTTTAATTACATGCACACTTTTTTAAATAGTTCAATCAAATTTATTACATTTTTATTTGTTTTCTTGTTATATATTTATATTTTAGCTAAATAACTCATAATTTATTTAAAGATGCGCTTAACATTAACTTGACAAAAAAAGCTGATAGGTTAGTAAAACAATCTGTCATTTTTCAAAACAAAAGATGTTTGCTTTAATTTTATTACAACAAAATATTTTAAATTTTATATATATACATTTTCAAAGTAAAGTATTTTATTATAAATTAATGTTATTTGGAAAACGCATCTTTTTGTTTATAGTAACACCAATATGTTAATTCAGAAATAAACAGTTTTTGTAAAGTCATAATAAACAGTTCATTTTACTTAGTTTATATAAATTTTATTTAAAATTTGAATATAATTTACGTTATAAAAACAATTAAATACTATTTATTTAAACGTCCCAAAAATATAAATATTTTTGTTTATAAAAAAATAATAAATGGATGATAATAATAATAATTACTTAAATATCTTACGACCAGAAATGATTCAATTTATTCAGTTCCAAGCCTGGATAAAGCAGGAGGGTTTGAGCGTAAAGTTAGCAACCTGGCCCCAATAAAATTTATATTGCTGCTGAAACAATAAGAGGACGCCATTCCGGATATGAAGGTTATATAGATGACAGGGTTGAGTGAAATTTGAAGGGAAGGGACATTTTAGTGAAGCCAAATGACAATCTACATTTAGTGCTGGTTTTGGTACTTAAATAAATAAATGAATGAATTAATTATTAATAAAGGTTTACACTGTTTTAGAATATGTACTTTGTGACAATAAAATTAATTATTTTGAAAACGGAAATAAACAAAATTTAAAGTATTGTTGTAATTACGTTATAGTATTAGTTAGAACCAAAATGTAAAAATATACTAGTTGAATCAAAAATACGATACACTGTCATTTGTTTATATATTTCTTAACATTTTTGTTCATAATAATAATAATAATTATTCATTTATCTATTAACAAATACATCTTTAATAGTATGTATAAGTTTATTTTTTTCCTGTTAGAAATTATATACGCTATATATATATATATATATATATATATATATATAAATGCAGTGTTAGTAGAGCCTGGATTTGGTAAAGATGTAACTCCATCCATTTGCCGTTTTCCAAAAGAAGCACCTGACCAAGTACTTACTGTTGATACTAACATTCGGCACATTGCGGCATCCGTATTACCATCCGTTAGCCGCAAGAAACCCGATTCGCTGCCTGATTATGGAAATTTTGTAAGTGTCGTACTAAATATTTATAATATAGTAATACAATATAGTTATAGCATGATAATTTTTTATCATAGGTTTGTGATGGCGGAGTGGAAAAGGTAGTTAGAATGCAAAGATTTGATTAGTATTTATAAATTACGAATTTCTAATGTTAGTAATATTCCTGACTGTTTCTCATTTATGTGGTGCATTCCGTACTAGGTATCCAAAGACATTTAGACTAATAACAGCAGGGACTGAGTGCACAGCGGTATAACTGGGCTTTTGCTTCGGTAGATGGATACAAACATACATTCAGGATACTTACAAGGTTTTTTAAGGTATACCATATGTAGTCGTACGGCTAAGGGAGATAACCCTGAGAAACATCAAGTGGCCCCGTCAAAGTTTGTGGATAATTGCACCTTCAAAAAGATGCCGTCTACGAGCCAAGACACTTTGTTGTTTTTTTACGTTTGTTTCTTTTATTAAGCCATTGAAATCGATTATTAAATACGTCGTACAAATAATAGAAATACGTTTAGGTGATTGATGATAAATAATAGTGATAATAGTATTAATAATATATTTTTATTGATTGGAATTGACATTGATTACCAGGCTCCGGTTCTCGTTAATTCAAAATTATAACATTTATTGAAATGAAACAGCATAGCATGTAAGTGATAATTGAATATTGTCAGTATCTTTGACGTGGAGTAATTATTGGCGGTTACTTCTTTGTTAATATACGGACAAATAACCTTTTTATGTTTTATTTTTTGTGAACTTTTATATGATTTATATGATTACTGTTTTGAAAAACACGTTCTTAGAAATATAATTAACATATTAACAGCATAATGGCTGTACATATTTGTATACGTATAGGCTACATGGAGTTATGTTAGATTGTGTAGAACTAAAGAATATTAGGATAGGTTAAATGCTGAGGAAATTGTAGCTCAGCGGTTGGAAGATTTATAAAAACACACTTTTTTACAATTAAGTTTAAGTGATTAATCAAAACAAAGCGTTATTTATTATTTTTATTATGTAATTATTATTTTTTAATTTTATGTTTACTACTTTGAATGTTTTACGAGGAACATCTTTCAGCAGTGGACATTTTGGCGAAGCCAAATGTGGGCCCGCATTTTAGTGCCAGTGATGGGATTCGAACCCATGCCCACCGAGGTCCAAATTCGAACGCGGTACCGCTAGACCACCCCAGCACAGTGAAGCATTATATAAAGTGACATAAAAATGCCGCTGTATAACTATTAAATGATTTTGTTGACAAACATTTTAAATTCTGTATACAATTAGCATCAAGAATTGAAGGTAATAACATTATATACAGCTTTAAACAAATCTAAAGTTTCTGGAAAAACAAGGAGAAACTACCTGCACCTAAAAGCCAAAACTAATCAATACAAAAACTCATATTTACTATATTTATTCATAATATTAACTAATCTAGAATCAAACAAAATTGAACTTCTAACAAACCCATGAAAGTAGGAATCATTCCACCCACGCATTTAGTTAAACTAATTTGGACATCCTATAGCATAATGTAACTATGCCTTATAATGATTTATTTAAAGTATAGTAATTTTGAATTTAAAAAAAAATTACATGTTTGCTGTATTGACTATATTTATATTCATTAACATATAACATTCTATTTCATTTTCTTCTCATTATTTGCACTACTACTTTTCCTTTAATTTTCTTGTTATTTTTTATATCGACAGTGAAAATGTATTTTACACTGAATGTATTTCTAGTAAGGAATTAAAGCTTAATATAACAATAATAATATTTTGTTTTGGTAACAGGATGAATTTCATGGAAATGCAACATGTACAGACGATTCGTTTTTGAGTCCTTCACTTATTCAAAAATCAATGCCTGTAGCATCTGTGGTCGGTGGACAAGCGGTTGGTGTTCATTTAGCAATTTCTGGATTGTGGTTGGATGGAATGTCAGGAAAACATGTGTTATCATCTGCCGATTTTTCGAAAGACCATTTGCACAGAATTTTTAATTTGGCTCATAGTTATCGCATGGCAATTTATAAGAATAAGAGCTTGGATCATATATGTCGCGGCAAAGTAAGATTTATTATTGGATTTATTATAAACAATGACTGGGCTTATACAAACGTCATTTAGTGGTTTCTTTTATTAGTTTTTGATATTGCCTATATTGAAGAGGTGTTAGTTATTGTTGGCTGTTTCTTAACTATGTTTTTCTTTTTTTTTTGAAATAGAAAGCAATTATCTACTAGTTGTTTCACTTTTGTTTTTTTAAAACTTATAAAGGAGTTTGTAAACCATTGTGTTTTAATGTTTATATCTAATAGCAAAATTTGTACTTAAGCTAAATTCAAACATTATTGGAATATCGAATGAGAGGGAAATTACTCAAATGCCAAATTAAGTAGTTTATATGCATTGAATGATTTTGTGTAAATAGAATAGACTAAGATACAGTGTTACAGTGTTAATATAAATTGTTCATTATCTGGTTTGAATTTTTTGTTGGAATGGTGGTTAAGCGTTTGTCATATTTTTGTAGATAACAAAGCTAATGCACCATTAATATTATTTTAAAGCACATAACGCTTGTTACTTATCCTAGATGTATCTACTACAGTTATAATGTATGATAATTTTTTATTGAGGAACAACATTTGCAAAAATATTTTTTATCAGCATTATATAGCAGCTATCAATGTAACAATAAAGCGTAATAGAAAAATTCTACATATATTTTTTTTTCAACAGGTGCTAGCAAATTTATTTTTTGAGCCAAGTACTCGCACATCCATTTCGTTTGCTACGGCAATGCAGCGTCTAGGCGGTACGGTCATTAATTATGCTGAGAATTTTAGTTCACAGAAGAAGGGTGAAACTTTGGAAGATACGGTACGAATTATAGCTGGTTATGCCAATTGTTTGGTTATTCGACATCCGGGCAAAGGAATTGTTCAAGCTGCTGCTAGTGCAGTAGGCCACAGGCCAATTATCAATGCCGGTATGTTTCGTTTTTGCACTTTGAATTTCACAAGGGTTATTATATTTTAGTGGTTAAATTTTAAAAGATTTTTAATCTAGATTTAATTATCGCTTTGTGTTGACACCTAAACAATTTAGTAGATTATTGTAGAACTATTTCTGAGTATATTGCCTCAATGTTTTACGACAAACATTTTCGGTTGGCGAGAATTTATTTTAGTCTAACAAAGGCTTGTTGTTAGTTGAAAAGGATTTGAAGCACTGTTTATTAGGGTACGAATTTGGATAAGTAGAAAATTATATCATTTTGCAGACGACCGGATATGTGTGAAATGAAAGGGTTTGTATTATTATTATTATTATTATTATTATTATTATTATTATTATTATTATGTATAAAACACTTTTGATAAAAAATAAGCATGTGGCATGTGGCATGTAACAGCTAAAATAATAATAAAGTCCCTTAACTTAAAAACAAAATGGGACAACAAAACGATTTCATTGATTCGAACATTTTGCAATATGTTTATTTGATATCATGAAGCATTGAGTTCAATCAAATTTTTTCGAATTGTTTTGAGCCAAGTTTTTTATAGTCTTATAACTTTTTTTTGCCATCATCCATTTTTACTAGTCTTTTGGGCGGTAAACGTCAAACACGACCAAGTAATTTTATTTATTGAATCCACACAATCCTGTTATCTGGTTCGTGCTGCCACTCTTTTGCCGTTATTTGCCAAAATGTAGTTCTATTATTGCCGAGATCAGGTTGCTGCCTCTACGCTCAAAACGTCCTTTTTATACAAGCTTAGGACTGGATAGATTGGTTAATTTCTGATCTTTTTTTTTGTTTATTTTTACATTTGGAGATGGTTCGAAACGATTGTTACTTATTTATTGTTATGTGAAAAAACATTTGTAAGCGCAACAGTATATAGAAGCGTTTGTCAGTTGGTAAACGGTATTGTTCTAACGGTGTCGTTATTTGTAATAATTGACACGATTGTATTTAAATAAATATTAATACTAATAACAATGATAACAGTTGTATAATTTAGTTGAACTCCTGTTTTTCTAAATAATAAACCGTTTTAATTTTTACAAATTATGACAATAAAAAATACTGAGATGAATTTTTCCTGATTATTATTCCTGTTTTTTTGTTAACGATTGCATATTTATTTATTTGTGTCATTATTAATGTTTTCTTTATACGAAATCCAAAACATATTGATTTTGAAAATGACCAAGGTGACTTCATTTTAATTTAACAGGAGATGGTGTTGGCGAGCATCCCACGCAAGCTTTATTAGACATATTTACAATTAGAGAAGAAATTGGCACAGTAAACGGTTTGACCATTACGATGGTTGGCGATTTGGCACATGGACGTACGGTACACAGTTTGGCTAAACTGCTGTGTTTGTACAATGTTCGGTTGCGTTACGTAACTCACAGATCTGAATTAAAAATGCCTAAAGATGTTAAAGACTTTGTTGCTGCTTGTGGAATTAGACAAGAAGAAATGAACAGGTAGGTTTATTCATTTTGTATAGTTGACGAATTTAGTAAGTATAGGTGGATATTATACTTTTACTAGTCTAGTAAGTGAAGGTATAAATATTTTAAAGAGTTGTGTTGACATTGTAGTTACATACGTAGGTATTATATGTTGTTTGTTTGTCTGTCATAGTGCCATTTGATATCATACGGCAAATTATTCATAGACCGAGTCGCAATGAAACCAATTACTGGAAAAAACAAAAAAGATGACAAAATACATCCTTGATCTACCATTGTGACCTTGTGATTATTAAGAAGTATCCACTCTGTTAGTGGTTAATTTTGCAGTGAAATAACCAATTAATGTGTTAATTTCTCTTTTTGAAACAGTATCTAATACATTTTGCCATTGTTTGTAAAAAACATTTTTTGGTTTTCCTCAGTAACTTCAGTAGGGACTTGAATTATTGTTATTTTTACAAATCTGGTGTTTACTCTGTTTAAAATGATAGGGTCCAATTATATATTTAGCAGCGTTTTTGTCTAACGTGATACTATTTTTATTATAATGTCCCTTATGTTCAGAATACAAGATTGATGAATATCCACTTGTAAAATGTCCTCGACTTTTTCACCGCATTTTGCTAATACTGAAAATATCTAAATTGAATCTTTTTATTTTTCGATGACTTGTTCTAACTGTCTATGTTTCAACACTGATTAAGTGTTTTGATATTGAAGATTTTACATATCAAGGATTGAGTTTTTTTTCGGCTTTTACTCAACCATGTCTTCTTGTTTGCTCAGTAGAAATGTAGGTTTTTTATAGTCTATTTTGTTAACTTTGCATTTTAATCCTTCTCATTTATCCAGGTTTGGGACTAGATAGATTGGATCATTTTTGGTATTCACTAGGTGGAGTTGAATATATCAAACATACCTAATACATTTAATTTTAATTTTAATTATATTTTAAATTGTATTAAAATTTTAATCAATTTTAGTATATATTGAACTTTATTATTAAATTAAATCTTTTGGTTTTGTAATTAATATATAACTATAAGTTTTTTAATTTAATTTGATTTATCTTAGTACTGTCTATTTATTATTTTTAAATGCAATTTATTTAAATTACTTTTATACTCTTTTATGTTAGTCTTGAGGAGGCGTTGGCAGATACGGACGTTCTCTACATGACCCGCGTCCAAACCGAACGAATTAATAGCTCAGGGGACTCAATTAACGGTCAATTCGTGGTTACACCCGAATTGATGACTTTGGCTAAACCAACGGGAATGATTGTAATGCATCCTTTACCTCGGGTCAACGAAATTAGCTCGACATTTGATTCAGATCCGCGGGCGGCTTACTTCCGTCAAGCAGAATACGGTATGTACGTCCGTATGGCATTACTCTCAACTGTTATGGCTTATCCAAACTAATTTTAACTATTTTTTTAAAATGTGGTCTGATTATATAATACATTTTATAGTTTCATATTTTTAATAGTAAAAAAATTTCCGTTTCTGTTTTGTATGTTTCTGTTGATGAAAAGTTTATGAACATGCTTGGGGTTTAGTAACAAACTTAAAACTTTATAGATATTTAATATTGCATTTTAGCATAAAAGAAATTGTACTAATTATTATTTACAATTATTTAGGAGATTTATGTTTAACTGTTGTGATGTTGAATTGAATAATATAAATAATAATAATGATAATATGTACGTATATTAAATACAAGAGGCATGTACTTTAGAAATATTAATTGTAATGAGAGTTTATAATGTTTTACATTAAGCAAATGAGCATTATCACTAAAACATATTAAGCTCAAGGTATTTATTTAGTTACTTAAATTGTCCATATGGTAAAACATGTTTATTGTAAAACAGTCAAGCGACAGAACCATTAAGAAGATAATAAATCAAAGTCGTATTAGTATTAAAACTAAACTCTTGCGATACTGTGCAGTAATTAATTAGTACTGAAATATTTAAACTAATATAATTATTTATTTTATATAAACTTTGCTATAATGTATTGATTTTAAGATACCGTGAAACGTATTTAGCATTTTATTGATGGAACAGTATAAAGAAATAGGCATAAGTAAATATTGCTAGAGTGCGTAGTATTTAAAAAAAAAAAGTATAATTGGATAATAAGTAATTCATAATATTAGTGCTTTAATAATCAACCAACAATACTAGGTATTTATTGATTGTAATTGGTTAATGTTATATAAAAATGATTAAAATGATTGCCTGCACATTTACCAACCAAATAATATTGGTCCGCAATTTTTACTTAAGGGATGAACATAAATAACAATTACCTACAATAATTCCAAACAAAAATTTTATATGTCGGAATCTAAGATGCATATAATTTATATATTACATCGTTCAGGGAAACTAAATTAAAAATGTACCTATTCTAAAATTACCTGAAATTCAAATTTGCAAAAAACACTGCAAACATACACTCAGTGTGAAATAGCCAAATAAAATGCAAAATAAGTTTTTAAAGTGAGAATGTACACGGAATAAAGTTGTAATCTTTTTAGTATGTGTAAATTAAAAATTCTAAGCTATGTTTAATGAAAAATACAAGGAAACAATTTTTAGATGCCTAATTTTACTGAGTTAATTTAATAGTACTAAAAGGAGAAAAACTTATTATAGTTATAATATTAATAGTAGTAATGAGATGTGTTTAAAAAAGCAAACTGATTATTACGTGTTAAAACGAAAATTAAAAGAGTGTTTGGACTGTATATTAGTACAATAAATTATTACTATTGGCAACAAACTTTATTGTAGCCTGGTTGGAAATTGAAAAGGTTTTTAGCGGTAGATTAGCAATCTGACCTCTGTAAAAGATGCTAAAGAACAACATTAAGGTACCAATTTATTAAATTACGGTAAAGAAATAAAAGCATAATTCCAACAACTGTGTTTGAAAAAAATTAATAGAATTTTATTTATAATGTTTAAAGTGAAAGAATTAATGTACAATTTATAGAATAACCTTGTAACTTTATGCTCTATGCGAAAGGGTTTTTAAATAAAAAATATTTTAAATAAAAAACACAATAATTACACTTTACCAATTAAAGTAAATTAAAGAATATTTTGCTGTTGTCATTACAGGATACCTATCGGTACATAGGTTTCCTTATTTAATAGTACAAACATGCAACTTACAAAAATGTGCGTAAACATACTATCCAACATATAAATTTATTACAGAGTCAATTAACAAGAAAGATTAGTAAAAATATATTACATTACAAAAACATTTTTGCTAGAAAAGTATAGGGCAACAGGATAACAATAACGGCAAAAACAACGATAAAAATCCCATAGTTTTAAAAGAATATTCATTTATTTTGGTTGGTGACATAATCACCTTTTTATTAGTTTCCATATTTATACAACATATAAACAATCGACATCGATGGCTTGATAAGCGTAACACACGTGGAAGAATAAATGAGTTTCTTGGCTGGTAGATGGCATCCTTGTGACGTCGTCAATGTTTGCAAAGATCGACGAGACCGCCTGATTTTATGTAAGGGTTATCTCTCTTAGCCCAAGAGCTACATATGGTATACGTATATTTTTAGATACTTTTTAAGTATCCTGGGTGTATGTTTGCACCCAGGGGCATCTAGTCCAGGATGCATCACGTGGAGGACGAACAGACAGGAATATCACCATTATTGGAAATTAAGACTTTATAAGCATTACTCAAATCCTCAGGATCATTAGCATCCACAAAATTGATTCCAACAAAATTGATTTATGTTTTTAAACATTTTTACAAAGTTTTTCTTTGGTTCAATAATAGATATATTTTAAGAAAATTTATTCAAACGGTTATCAGCAAAGATTTCTGTGGTTAACCAACCCTTTTTTGCCATCACTTATTGTCTATTCTAAAACTCTTTTTGTTGATCATTTGGTCATTTGATATAAATTTGTATGATTTTACCACCTCAACCTTTTATAATTTTTTTTATGAGCTTTAATGACTTTCAGTTTTCTTCTAGTAGCGTCATTTTTTATTCCGTCTAATTTGGATAATTTCAACATTTATCGAACCATCTTAATTTATACTAAGTATAATTCTTTCTCTCGGTCTTTTTTAATAATCCACGTTTTTAATCCGCAAATCATGGTCGGTCACATCGCGGTTTTAAACAATTTACCTTGTTCCCTTGCTGTTATTTTTTTTGTTACACAGTACACTTGTAAATTTATTCCAGTTGTACCATTCCGTCTGTGATCTTTTTGCAACCTTTGTATCCAAATCTCCGTTTTTTTAGCAAATTGTTTTTTCCAAATTAATAAAAAACATATGAAGTACATTCTGTTTCTTTTTGTGCTGATAATTACGCAGTCGCTTTTGTCACTGGTACCACTCTATAAGATACCTATTTGTTTTCTAATATTTCAACTTGTCGTCTCTTAATTCAGCGGGATTCAATTTGTCAATATGGAAAAACCTTAAAGTTCCACTACCAAAACATTAAATTTCATGATGTTTTATTTTAAATTTCAAATCCAGTAGACTTTCAGTTGCACTAGTAAAAGTGTAGGCATATTTAACATTACCACCGTTTCTAGCATTACCAGTTACGCAAATTAAAAAGCTTAACATATATATAGCACAAAACAC